>CAJDSM010005363.1:0-11193 GCA_903981925.1 Ostrea lurida | reverse complement strand
GGGGTTTGTGAATCAAGTTCTTTGATTATGCCCCCCCCCCCACCAATCTAACACTAGCAAATTAAAAAACCTACCTGGCCCGTAATGTATGTAGACTAACAAAGTGAAATTGTTAGACATAAAAAAAATATGGAAACTCAATACATATATTCATATTGTTATTTGTTGCCGTTGATACAAATTAAAAAGTCGCAAGTATCTTGAACACCATCCTTGCTTATTTGTCACTGGTAGAATTTAGATCATATGGCTGATATTCTGTAAAGGGAGGGTTAATCGATTAAGTTCAATTTCACTTAATTCATGATTTTACAAAAGTGAGTATATAAGTACATGTAGCCCGCCTAATTTATTTTCAGTAGATCCACATTTTTTCGATATAATTACCCACTACTGAGATGCACCTAGACCAATGGTATTCAAGTGCCATCATTTCAGAAATGAAAAAGTCTTTGTCCGTTCTATTGACTCATTTCTTAACTGCGGTCACTATTTCTTCGTCAAACCGGAAATGACGTCCATCGATATCCTTTTTTAAGTTCTGAAATAGGAAGCAGTCGTTCGAAGCTAGGTTAGGAGAATAGACAAAATGTAGTATTATTTCATACCAGATTCGTTTTACAGCATCATTTGCAAGTGCAAGTGAGGATTGTCGCATTGTCCTGTTGCAAGCAAAACACCTTTAGATAATTTGCCTTGGTGTTTTCCACGGATGGTGGTTCTTGGCTGGTCCAGCATGTTTGACTAGTGCATTCCAGTTATTTCACTTCTTTTGGGTACAGAGTAAAAATGATAGCACCTTTGCGTCCTAAAATACTGCTGCCATCACTTTGTCAGCGAATAGTTACGTGTTGAACTTCTTTGGCACGAAGACCCAAGCCCTATCCCCAGAAGACCCTGGGCTTTATCTCCTGGCTCATAATAATGAACCCAAGTCTCATCTATAGTCGCTAGGCACATAACAAAAACACAATTGATCACATTTCTTCATCTGTGACACCCAGTGGGCGTCATTTCCAGGCTTCATTTTCTTATAGATCATATTTATGTAGTCTTTGGAGACTATGTCTTCCAACCTATGGGCAATAATTGTGCCTCCTTATTGGCATATTTATTTTTATATTCATACGAAGCAGAATGTGTTCAAAAACTATTATGGGATGAAAACAAAAATTCGCCGTGTCCTTTAATCTTATATATAGGCATATAGCCGATGTCTTATAAATTAACAATCATAATTTTCACATTATGTCTATGATATATCCAAAAGAACTCAAATAAAGGACACCACAGAATCTGACATATCTGTTCATATTGGAATTTTACTATTATTGACTCTATGGCAGACTAACAATACATTTTATGATAAGCGTGATGACGTTGAATTTTCAATCACCAAATTTCCTTTTCTATGTAGTAATATACCACTATCACCTGCTTATGGTGTGTATGTCTCAGTTGATTCGACACGCAAGGCGTGCTATGCGTATTGGTGATTTTTTAAAGCGAGACCAACTACTAACCAAACAACAAAAAGTTGATGTTGCATGGTTATAACGAATCTTGTCAAAGTCATAGTTTCGCAATTCTCGGCTCGCTTATAATGACCTTCTTTGTGATTACAAATATCACCAAGTCATATGTTGACTGATTGTTTCATGCCCTTTGCTAAACTGTCATTTTCGTACTGATTGACGACGCGGAACACCGTTACTTGTTTTCACTACGGGCTCACGGCGAGTGTGACTGGTCGCAGAGGATGCTTAAGTCCTCCTGGATTTGATACTACATTCGTTTTGTCGGAGTCCGTGTTGCCCTGCACTCGATTTTGTATATGTTTTTTGGAACTATGGTTATGTTTATACTGTTCTTCGTCATGGTATACTTCTAAAGACGTTTACGTCGATCGAATTTCTCTACCCAGAATTCAACCTGAGCATAAAGTGGAGTAGAAAGAAGTCATACATATCGGCTTTCATTTCTTTCTGTTTAACGTTGGATAACTGATACCGAGTTACCACTGGTACTAATCATTGATGAAAAAACATGCCATTGGCCTCACTTGCCATGTTTGACATTGCAATCTCTTATACAAGGATACTCGATGCCTGCCATTTTTGACCCGGTATAAAACAGTCGTTGAAACAAGAAATAAAATCGTGATCGTCCGGTCAATCGAGAATGCATAGGCTGGTACGTTATGACTCGTCATTGTATGAACGACTGAAAAAAAAAAGCAAAATTCCGTTCAATATCTTGGGTATCGCAATCAGTTTTATATCAGCGAAGTTTGAACCATAAAAGATTTACTTAAAGACAAAAATTCACATGAGCTGGTAGCCCTGCGGAACAATTGAACCTTTATCAGTACTACTTCAATATTGCAATTTGTGGTTGTCGTTGAATATTTGCAATATAATGAGATCAAGAGAAGTTTCAAGGACTAAGTGTCGTGTACGTGGTGTTGCGGCATTGCACGCAGATTACAGGGACACTAGCTTAGATTGGTAGATCCCCAATGATCGCAGATTCTACGGTCGCTATAATGACTGGTTGCGTTACAAGATTATCATAGTCATATGATGGACTGTTTGTTTCATACCCTTCTGTTAGACTGTCATTTTGTCCTACTATCGTTGCTACGGGTAATCCCCGTTTACTTATTTGACTAGCGAGGGCTCAACCGGCGGTGTTGACCGGGCAGACAGAGGAGCTTACTCCTTCATGGCACCTCGATCCTACCTTCGCTTTGTCGGAGGTCCGTGTTGCCCTACCTCGATTTGTATATGTTTTTTGTTATTGGTTATGACTTAGCGTTTGACACAATTAGTTAACTTCGCCTTTTTGTATTTTTATAACTTCGACAATCCCGAAAAACCATTCTCTTATCAACATTCTCAAAAACATATACTTCTCAACACTTTACACTGCATTTCCGCACGGATGGAGTGACTATCAGTGTTTTAAAAATACATACACAGTTGCTATTTCAATCTAGATGGAAAAAGGGAAATGATTGATATTAATGGTCTACGATCGATTAAAAAAAATATTTGCATAATTCTTTGCGACTACTGCATTTCTTATTCTATGAACAAATATTCACAAGTCGGATATTAGAGCAACACTGGACGTTTTCTAATTAACAATATGCTGTTGTAAGTGTTTTGTTATCAGGTTTCGAACAGTCTTTTGGAATTCAAGTTAAGGCTGCAATTGTCGGTTTTTTGGTTAACTGACGTGTTTTTATATCTCATGAAACAGATTTCGATTCTAAAGTCATATCAGATGAGGCATATCTATGGGGTGGGCTCTTTAACAAGCGTTTTGATATGGATTGGTGGACGTTTATCTTTGAGATGATGAGGATTCTTAATTTATATGTGTGGGAAGATCGTGGCGGTTTCGAGCCCCTTGCTCGGCAACGGCTGCGTCAATCCTAAAAACGTTTAATACGGTGTGATTGCTCCTTCGCCATAGTTCGGCATTAGACAGTGAAATCACGGTCTTTCGATATTACCTTAACAAGCAGATGTCCCGTGTGCAAGCATGCCTAGGCCACCAAAAGAACCCTCACTGCTAAAGCCATGAGTGTAGCATAGGGTCTAAGAGTTGCAGCCTCACCGGCAATGGGGAGTTCAATATGATGGTGAATTATTCTCAACGGGACAAAAAAACAAAGCAAATATCAATGCAATAATCCAATCATTAATCGATTTTGATTGACCCAGCTAAAGTAGAAATAAACAACTACACCTATACACGTCCAGAATGGTGCTTTGAGTACGAAGGGCACCCGGTTCAACAAAATACGTAGAGCTTTTGTCTTATATACGTACATGCTATGAGTGGTCAATCTCATCGTTTACCATCGTCCAATCTACGCATTTAACTGCAAAAATTCGTAGATATCGTTTCCGGATAATCCTTAATAATTTTATGAAAAGTTATTTTCCGGTAATTTAACAATTTTCAGCGATAACTGTGAAATGGGTCACGGAGCACGGCCGGATTTGGTCCCATACATAATACATGATATATTCTGCTAGTCATAGCTCTTTGGCAAATTTGCACTAAACCGAAAAAAAAATTAGATACTGAGATCAAGAAATTGTTATCCCCGGCATTTCATAAGTTAAATTGATGACGCAACCATACGCTCAGTAGATTGGAATGGAATGGCTTCTATATGAGCGTGAGTAGTGACCCTCGTTATCAAAAATATGCTAGATAGGAGTTGACGTCGCATGACGTTAGGAGCAGCGGAATAGAGAAAGAATTTGGTTGCGTCAGAAACGCCCCGATACACGAACTGGCTACATCTAGCAAGTCGAACATATGTTTGAACAGAGACAGGCGCTGCATGGTCTATCGGTAACATACGGATAGAGTTTTTGCTGAAGAGGTAAAACCTCTAGTATTAGGAATATAATTGCAATAGGAGAGTAGCGAAATATCTAGTAAAGACACGATTGAGAACTTATTAACGTGCATTGTTTTTATCTTGTAATTAAAGCACGAGTAACAAGGTAAGTTGAAGTCCTGCACGAAGCTTTAACTTATACTATATTTGAACACCATTGTAACCAACCTAAAGTGTCACAGTACTAGACAGTTTTTATTACTGAGTGTGGTAAGGCGCGCTACAGACTCTCGAATGAGATGTGATGAAAGTAGTTTATTTTGAGAAATTGTGAATTACATATCAGTGATGTTTTAACGTTTATCGTTGTGCTGCCGTGGATGACAACAAGCTGGAGGTTTTAAGTTAATAACACCCATTTTTCCATCTAATCAATGCGATGAAAGCATACATTATTAGAAATATGTTTAAACATAAGATAAGTGTTGACTTTTGAATTATTTCTACAAATAGATTTGGAAATCAGCGGCCTTCTTCTACAACGTATTTTTTTGAATGGCCCTCGTACTTGGATATTTCATCCAACATAGACAATAACGGCTAAGTAACATCTCACTGTATTACAAAATTGAGAATTTCAGCTTCTCCATAGTGAACTTCCTATATCTATGCAACATCATTCCATCATCATCTTCACATAATGTGTATATCTATCAAACTATTCATCAAGCAAGAGCTTGCTCTGGTTATAATAGGTATTTAATCGAGGCAGACTACCTACAAACAAGTTGTCGTTGCAGGGGTTTCAACAATCGCATTAAAGACATTATTTCGCCTATGGTAGTTATAGCAATCTAGTTTGCCCACATACTATCTCATTGTATTAAAATGTTGTATGGCGTATTTCATAGCAATTGATAAGCCTTCTTCATACACAGATCTAACTACGGATTACTCGGTTTACTCGATCTAGACAATGGGCGCGTGGCAAGTGTGAACGGTCGACAAAGGATGATTACTTTTCCTAGGCACCTGATCCCACCTCTGTTGTGTCCAGGGGCCTGTGTTTGCCCAACTCTTGTTTTTTTTATTCTATTTGGGACTAAAGAGATTGATCATTGCTCGTTATCTTTTCATTTTCATCTGACCCATGTTGCTTGATTATTTTGAAACAGAAATATGGTTGGTTTATCGCCAAATTAGCGGAATCCTACACAGCAAATAAAATATACAAAGACCAATGCTGATACAGACTGCCTTGTAAATCGCCATCGACATGTCAGTGATCATCCACATATTATGTTAATGGATGGCGAGGGATATCAAACGAAAAATTGAAATGTACATGCTGTTACACCATTACTTTGAATTTTCATTTATTGTTGATTGTGTTTTAGATACAATCTGATGTCACTTTTCGCCCTGTCGTTGATAGGACACGCATAGATAGAGCCATTCCATGTCAAAATGTTTGTAAAAGAGATATCTCTTTTGTCTTCAAACCTGCGCAAAAGTTTGGTTGGCCTCATGGACGGTTCACAGTTATGCATTACTATCAACATTATGTTGTCTGCAATATATCAAAACAATTCATTTATTTATCATATTAATCAAGGCACACATCAAGTTTTCAGCCGGCGAAGAGTATAAACTGTCCAATACCTGTAAATGTAACCTTTTCTAACGTTGCATCAACTTCGTCCTTTAGACGTGATAGCGAGCGAAACACAACTAACAGTGGTGTTCCGTATGACATGGATGGGTATTTCGGAATCCATTGTAATTTATATCGGTAGCGGGGACAAGCTTCGTGGAAAAACTTCTCAAACAATGATTTGCAATGTGGAGATGCCTCCAAAGAAAGAACTTCTTCTGTAAATAAATGTAGATAGTGACATGCTATCACGAATTTTATCCCCAAGTTTTTTTTTTTCCTTTTGAAATATAGTTTTGCACTTTTAAAAATGTTACCAAATAAGTCTCGTACTTCTCTTACTGCTTATCCACTTCCAACACACACAAGTAAACAAAGAAAGGCATACGGATGCACCACAAATGTATTTCACTGCCACTGCAAAATAGACATTTATAAAACGACAATTTTATTTAAAAAGATAGCATGTAATATAATGAACCATTGAAGGCATCATTGGTCAGTATAAGAGACATGCTATAGGAGAGGGATATGTACCATATAAGAATATCTCTGATAATTTGTTTTAACTCGGTGTGATATGTCTATATAAAATGACGAAGTTAAAAATGCGTTCAACGTAATCAAAATCCAATCACAACAGAAACCGCCCTACGCTCATACAAAGCATTCGAGGTAGGCATAACACGGACCTCCAACAAAGGCGAAGGCATTGTCAGGTGCCAGGGAAGAGTAAACATCCTCTGTCGACCGCTCTAGTTGTCTACTTTTGGATAAAATTTGTCAAGTAAACGTCGGATATTTTTTAATCATTCAGCAAGAAATATATTCTATACGATTTGTTTTAGAAAGAAGGAGGGATATAATTGTGATTATAATTAAAAAGTGAAGAAAACACATATATTAATCTCACAGATGTAATCTAGTATACAAATAAAGGACTGGGCAAAATATCTTTTAATGAAAAAAATTCGAAGTATCTTTGATCCCACCTCTGGTAAATCATGCAAAGAACTTCACATAAATCCAGCTTCATTTACTTCATTGCATGTGTATAGTTTACCTCCATGGTGGGCAAATATTAACTAAGCATGACAAATAAACTACCACACTTTACCTTTCTCTATTTCGGATATAAAATCACGAAGGAAACCATATGTTGCTTGGACGCCTGCATTGTAAAAAATATACAATGTTGGAAAGTCAAATTTGATAATGTCAATGTCAGCAATATATATAAGACTGAACGTTTTCTAACAGCGTTTAGGGATATAAGAAAATGAGTTCTTATATTTATTGCATATGTATCTCATGATTGGTTGATTGGTTTTTATATAACAATCCAGAACCTTCTCAGTGCAAGCTGCCGTTTATACAGCGCTAGAACACTAACATTCTGACAATATCTTTCACTGTCTATAGCCAGGTACCCGTTTCACACTTGGGTGGAGTGAGGAAATTCATGTAAAGTGCCTATCCCAAGGACACAACGTCGGCCCTGCCACAGCCAGGATTCGAACTCACAATCTCTCGATTGAAAGTCCGAGGGCCTAACCATTAGGCCACCGACGCCATCTATTAACTACTTGTGTACCAATTACAATTTCTGTTCACTTTTAGCGTACTAGCATATATATCAAACTGATTTTTTTTCAATTGTTCCCATTTATATCAATGATGTAAAACTGATACCTACCAATGTCTGCGTCACAAGGTAAGGGTTCATAATACAGAGAAAGGTTTTCCACTAAGTTAGAGTAGCGTAACAGTACCATCATACCTACAACACATGGTAAAACGAATAAGATACATGTATATATAAGCATATTTTGTGATCAGTATATATTGTCAGAATGTTAGTGTTCTAGCGCTGTGTAAACGGCAGCTTGCACTGAGAAAGGTTTGGATTTTTGATGGTACTGTACTGGCGTCTGTAATGATGTATGTAAACGGCTCTGGGTACCTACATATTGTGATAAGGCTTATATAAAAACATTACATTATTTTATTTGTTGATTGATTGTTCCTACCTTTGTTAGGCTGTCATTTTCCTACTAAGATTTGACTACGGGTAATCCCGTGCACGGCGGGGTGTGGACCGGTCAGCAGAGGATGCTTACTCCTCCATGGCACCTGTTCCTACCTCACTTTGTCGGGAGGCCGTGTTGGCCTACACCACGATTTTGTATGTGTTTGTTTGGTTATGATTACGTTTTACACGATGTTACCTTCGCCTATCTGTTTATAATGTCACAACTCCCCCCCCCCTAATTACGTTGCGTATGAAAAAATCCCACAAGCAATGTTTTTAATCCTATCAAACATATGAAATTCGAAACATGATAAACACAAAACCTGAGAGGTGTCATTAGCTAGGAGAAATCAGTCATTACAGCCCACCAAGGACCACTAGCTTGTGTCTATCAGATCAAGGAAGTAGTCCGTAAATATTTACAGTACGATAAAGGTACATTGTACATGTATACTGGAGATTTATCTACTGTTATCATTTTTTGTTGCTTTATTAAACATAATATTGTATTGTATCAGTGGAATGATTATCGAGACTGTAACGGGTAATTGAAATATAACCACAATATATCATTCATAGTTCAATGTCTGTATGTACTGTATACTGAATACACCGTTCTCGCTATACACATGCATACTCTAAACTTTATGCTTGACATTTAAATGCATTGACATCTTATCCATCAAGGACATTTATTTCCATTATCAGCTAGTTCGATGCATCTCAATGGCCACATGACAGAGTCAGTCATACCTGTGTTATTTTTCAATGGCTTTCTAATGATAAATGTTTTCGAAAAGCTAGCAATAACATTGTTTAACAAATCGACTGACTACTTCCCCCAAGGCTAACTTACCATACTATTACAACATCACATGAATATGGTGTTTATGGTTTTCATACAAATTGTCTAAGGAAACAATGTGTTAAACGTAATCATAATCAAACGTAATCGCAAAAAAATATATATAAATACAAAGTCGAGAGTAGGAATTCGTATAATTCCATAGGGCATATAGAGCATGTTTTGTTAAAACTAAATCTAAAGTATGATACTCTACTGACAAATAAGTTAACATTGTATGTGTTTCAACAGTGGTATACAAAGTCAGCAATTTACAAATTCTATAGTTGATATAATAATCATAATTGAAAACACAACCTATCCTTATATCAAATGTGTATTACTTAAATAATTTCTGATTTGTCCAAACCAATTGTTAGAACATTCCGTAAACATTAAATTTGACTTCAGATTTTCCGAGTTACCAGATCAATTCAAGGTGCATATATAAATAGAAAGTGCTCACTCCTTCAAGAAACCTGATCTCAGTTCTGGTGTGTCCCGAGGTCCTTATTTGCCACGTTCTTTATTTTGAATATATTTACGTAATTGTTTTATAATGATCAATGTCGCTACTGTCACCGTCATGTTATATCGATTTTAGTTGTTATTTTACATACTGATTGTGAATATGCAGTATTCCTACTATACACTTTTCCAATCTCTGATGGGTCTAGGGACCTATGTTTGTCCTATTACTAATTACCAATTGTTTATGCAATTCCTAAGAATATTCACCGTTCTTTCTACCTCTTATCTTACATATTAAATCGTTTGTCGCCACGGTAGATATTGATCTCGAATATGAATTCATCTGCTTACCTGATCAACACAGAGAGGCAGTAGGAGGTGTCACGGTTCATTAAGGGGAATTAACTCCTGCTAGGCGTCTAATCTCACTCCTTGTGTATCCTGGTGTCCGTGTTGGTCCTATCCTTAGCTTTCTATGTATATCATGAACTCGTTCTATTCACCTACAATATGCTAGTAATTGCTCTTTGTCGTATTACCCTTCGATGGAGGTGAAAATAGAAATGCACAAGTATTTAAATTTACAGTGATAAACTATAGTTAATCAAGCATTGCATAATGAATCTTTAAAGAATTTCATATTATAGCAACGTCTATACCCACCCGCTCTCTTTCCCGACAGTTAATCATACTCTACACAAACTAGAATAGTACACATTTATATCCTTTGAAATACTTACCTCTCCTTTGTTTAATAATTTTCATATCAAATTTATGGGCGTGTGATTCACAGGTACGCGATAAAATATTTTAATATTTTATTTACAGGAAGATTTATATCTAACATGCCGAGTTTGTATGGCTTTTGCATGTAGAATCCTACCATTCAGCATATATGTAGTCGGCGTCTTGTATTTCCAGTATCCGTAACAGCTTGTTATACTGACTACATGTAGGCATTACTTCGTATGTTACTTTCGGCTTAGTATATCCGATATACGAATCACCTCTGCAAGAGCGAATGATCTCGGTGTGAATCGTGGAACATCGAAGCTGCTGACATAAAAAAAAAAACGTTTTAAGTCATTCTGACCTGTATTTTCCTACAGGTATGGTATTCTATAATTAAAGATGAATAATAAATGAAAGACATCAATAATTTAAAGCAATGCACGAGTTGACTACTAAATATAACTAAAGTTGAAAGGGCGATCATCGCATCAAAGCGAAATAAACTCTGACTTTTCAAATGCAACCCCTAAAATAAACAACAACGTGCGCTAGATTTGTAGATGTAGAAATGGAGCAGATTTATTCTTCTTCTACACATAATTGTGACAGCATGAACGGGTGTCAGAGTTGTTGTCCGGGAATCAGCAAGCTAGATCAACACTCCTGGTGCACTTTGGAAAGGCAGGCGTATCTTAGAGTTTAACAGTACGAATCACAGTTTATCTACATGTGCCAAATGTCTGTGTGCTCTTCTTTATCTTTCCAACTGCACGGTAAAAGCAGAAATGAAAATGGAATTCTATGATTATTTATATATTCAGTGCACGCACTATGGGTATGCAAACAATATACTTAATGTCACGAAATAGGGAAAACCGGAGGTCGGAGGGGTATGCCCAGTTTTGTTATCGCCACCAAGCTCACCACAGGTAATTTTATCACCATAACCAAACAATTACAGTCAGATACTGTTATCATAACAAAATCACACGGCCGATTTTGACTAGACACCTAGCACAATGATTGATTTAGTTGTTGGACTTCAGAAAATTAATAATTTTCTTGCTACATTAAGGGGGATATTAATAGACAAGCTA
>CAJDSM010005358.1:0-10198 GCA_903981925.1 Ostrea lurida | reverse complement strand
TTAAATTTTGTCTCCCATGACCTTTAATGTTCAATTAAAGATATCGATAATGTAATTAATCAGTGAATTAAATGTGAGAAAAATAATCCTTCATTATTTACTCGTGTGGGATAGGGAAATTCCACTTTGGCAAAGCCTCATCCTAGACTGCGAATCTTGTCCCCTATCCCACACTCGTACTAATGAAGGATTCTATTAGTCTCACAACGACTTTGTATCGCACATTCTGAAAGAATATAAAGCATTCGTAGAGTGCACAATTTGCATTTCTAAACAATACTCTGCCATTTATCAGCTGAAGCAAAACCCTCAAAGTTGGACATGCAATCGTACAAATGGATTTTGCAGAAAAAATTTCAATGCCAAACATATTGGACGAAATATAATCAGCATATTGGAATGCAACCTCAGTCATCCTACACCCTGTTGTTGCATACCCCGTACTTCTGACCAGCAGAAAATGAAACCCCCCAACACAAAAACTTTAATTGTTTTCGTGTCCAACCTGAATCATTACAACAGTACAGCAGTAATGACCATTTTACACAAGTTGCTGCCCTTACTAAGGGCGGAGATACCATCACTGAATTTTCTATCTTGATCACGCAAATTAAGCAACGGCGGACGTGGTTAGCACCTGGATTGGTACACTTGAGAATTTTTCATTCATATAGAGACGTTTTATGTTTTTTGTTTTGTTTTGGTTTGTTTTTAAAAAATATTTCTTTTTTGTTTGTTTTTTTTTCAATACAGCCGTACCCGGCTATCTCAGTACATTAAATACTTTGATTAGTAATACACGACAGAGACGAAATATAACATCTTGGGTGATCTTTACTGCATATGTACAAAACATAATTAACAAGAAAAATAGGTGTGTATATCCCAGATTTTAAAAAAGTGATAAGGGGGGGGGGGGGGCATCATCCATTGCCCCATGTGCCTGTGGGCTTTTCATACTTCATTAGTGTATTCCGTGTGATGTTTCCTTCCTGTCCATTCTATAATTTTTGACCCTGACCACCTTTTCAAAATACAGATGTAGATTCCCTATGAGAATATACGCCAGATAAGGCCAATGTCTTGACTTTACCCTGCACCTTGTTCTGAATGTTGGGGGCATCAGTGTTTCGCAAACACATCTTTTTTTTCTCTCTCCATGTGAACAATATACAAGTCTATATTTGTCTATTTCTGTGTCATGAACCAATTCATTCCAAACATGCATTGTTATATAATTTATGTTTTGACTCGGAGAGAGTGTTTTCTCTTTGTATTTTGTTATTAAGAATAATGCTGAACTAGTGTTTTTTTATTCAGAAAGAACAGTTAACATAATTTTAAAGAACACGAAGTTTTGCATGGTCTCAAAGTATAAAGGTGAGGTTTTTATTCTCTACATTGCTCTCGCAATGTATCAAATCCTATTAAAAAGGGAATAGAAAGAAATCTGTACAATGAAAGGAGAATTTTGCCTAGCGTATTTTTAACCGTGTTCAAACAAAGTAAACAATTCAATTATTCGTGCATTTACTCCAGTTGGGAATATTATTTCTTCCTTTATTATTTATTAATAGGTTTTTCATTCAACATGTCGGCCTCTTCTCCAGCTTCCCTAACCTTCCCCCCCCCCCCCCCTTCCCGGAACACTCCACCCCAATTCAAAGTCCCTGTCTCATACAGAGTTGAGGGAGTACGAAAGCATTTTCAACGTTTTGTAATTTCTAGTGAAATTTAGATCATTGCTGAAAATACGAATTCCGGCACGATTTATGTACCAGGTACAAAGAAAACTAAATGTGTCGATATGACAGGCAGTACCCAGATATTTCTGTAAGGGAATGCGGAATTTTAGTCGAATTGATTAATAGTCAATTTACAGATTGAAATCCGACTTTAATAGTGCATTTTGCTTTTGACACCCCACCCTTCTGTGTACGGGCCTGACTTGATAGAATGGACACGGAAAACATTGCGTCTTTAGATTAAACAAGTGAGACCTAATGTCTGGACTTGCGTCGCTCGCAGCTACTAGTTCCGAACCAGCGATGTATCTTTGTTTGTAAGGTTTTTTATGCAATTTCGGAATCCAATAAAGGTATGGTAATTCAAATTGATCCTGATTCTTCGGAATATTGAAAGTATTTAAAACAGAAAGGTGGTTTTGAAGAATTTCATCTATATGAATAAATATCAAATTTCGTAGGATGTTCATTTTCCCGCTAACATTTCGTAAACATCACCAAAGAGTTCTATCATTTCTACAAATGACAAAATTTTCTAATCAGGGGCACAAAAATTAAGAGGAAAGAATATATGAGGAGGCGAAAAAAAAAAATCGCGCATGGAAAAAATTGCTCACAATAATTGATCAAGTCCAACAAAATTGGCACTCGTCAAAAGCATTACACCTGTAGCGGTCAGCCGGGTTCGATCTCCAGCGACCAGATAGCTCAGTTGCTAGAGCACCTGACTGGAGATTCAGGGGGCCTGGGCTCTAATTCCGGTCTGGTCCATTGCATTTTCTCCCTTCCTGTTATATACGGTGCCGTTGAACACCGCTGGAATTGCAGGTGAAAGTCCTGCTAGGGGCAATAAGAACCTGGGTTTGTTGTCTTCGAAGACGAGGGAGGAATGTAGTGGTCAGCAGAAAAATATTAAAAAAATGCATTGCTTATCACCTAGTTTATTTGTTTTGTTGACCCCCCCCCCTTTTCTTTTTGTTTGTTTTTTTTTGGGGGGGGGGGGTTGGGGGGGGGGTTCTATGTGTGTGGGTTTTTTTTTTATTGATTTTTTAAAATTATTTTGTTGGTTTTGTTATCCCCCCCCCCTTTTTTTTTTTGGTTTTGTTTTATCTTATTCCGGGAATACATTTTCCCCACAGATTATTTTTATATAGACCCTTTTGTACTTCCTACTTGATATTTTAGGTAAGTTTTCCTTCACAGTTCACTTTTAAACTTTTCGCCCGTTTTAAACCTTGCTTCTTGGAATGTAATATGAACTACGACACATCCGTTGGGGGGTGGAGTCAGAAACAGAAAAAAACCTTATAATATTCTGGTCCTGAATGGCTACAACCAACCGATGGATTTTTTGGGCTCGCAACGCGATGTGAGATGATCCTTGCCGTCACCTTTGCCAGTCAGCCACTTTGTCAATTTTTTGCGGATCAACCAGACCGCTCGGCCATCTACGCTAATCTCCGACAAGCAGAGTGGTAAAGACCCGTTGTGATAAATGTTACTGCTGGGGAGCGCAAATTCAGTTTCAGTTTGTGATAATAATGGAGAAATCACCGGTTAACAAAAAGAAAAACTGTGATCGCTGTCTTCTGAAAATCATACTTTCACTTGGCTTTCCAAAACCAGTATGGTAAAAATGAATACACAACGGTTTTATCATATCCCGTAGATAGAACAGCAAATAAATCCTTTCATCTTCTAATATTTTACATTTTTAACACTATTCTTGACGTAAATTCTCAAACTTAAATGCCACATTCAATCGAACTTTCTTCAATAGTTGTTATTTTGGATCAACCAATCAAATTAAATACTGAAAATTTGATAAACCTCAATCTGACATAACAAATATTCCCTCTGCTGTTCAGGGATTTACAGAGATCGCCAAGTGTGTGGTTGCACTTGTACTTTGTAGAATTTCAGTGCGTAGTTCGCAAACTCTTCTGTTTATTCTTGTGCATTAATATCATCAAAATTTGATGTTCAGGATTATTGATAACTAGGTTATCTATGCTTATATTGTGAAGCTTCACTCTCAGTGATTTTTTGGGTTGGCGAGATGGCTCTAGACACTTAAATTTCTAATACGGATTACTGAAATGACATGGATTTACCCAAAGTGCTCCTTGATTTGTCCAAATGATGTAAAATATATCTATTTTGAATTTTGATCATATTATTCATTTTACACTATGAAAACAAGCACATAATAAGTGATTTGATATTGAACCAAAGTAATCAGCTAATATTAGATGAAAGTAATCAGCTAAAATAAAAAATATGCATTGCAAAGAGAGGAAACTTTCTACAATTGTTGATCAATGCAGTGCAACATACTGATAATGATTGATACTAACATGTTTGATGAATCATTGAGTTTAATGGATACCAACTTCCAAGCCATTTTGTTGCATAAGGGCCTTATGATTGTACTTTATTTTATGCCCAGCAACATGAGATTGGCAGCTAAGCTCTTTAGAAATAACAGTACACATGTATACCGTTATATGATGAAATTCTTAGTGCCCTTGAGTCTGTGGTCTTGCTGCTGGAACATCTGGTGGGAGGATATTTTACTGCCTGATTGGTTCATGGGAAATAAGGGAATGTATGCACACTCTTGGGTGATGTGATATTTCACAGTCTGTATTTCCTTGGGTGATTTGTTTGTTGGTGGGCACAGTTATTCTCCAAAGATGATCTTAGACAGCCTAGCCAGTCTTGCATCATATTTTTTAGCTTTCAGAATCTTCTAGTTCAGATGGGTTAAGATGATGGTAAATGTCCGGGGAGTATAGTCTATGGATGTTACACTGATACTGCATATTCAAGCCTTGGTCTCACCATAGCTTTATAGGCCATTTCCTTGACAGATGTTTAGCAGCCCCTTGTGTTACAACATATAAAGCCCAAAGTTCTGTTGGTGATCTGATGTTACTACTGATAATATCGGCATGTGTATTCCACTTTTTAGCTTCTGACTTGTGGTGTTGCCTAGGTATTTACTTCATTTCTTTCTCTCAAATTTCTGGTAATTCAGAAACTGCAAAAAATATTTTGACATAATTTTCAAATTCAGATTCATACAAAAAATGCAAATAGAACAAACAGACCTTCAATGGTGATCCCAATCTGCAACTAATGAGTTTGCAAATTGAAGTAAGATCAAGAGTTCTTGGCCTTAGTTTGGGAAGGAAAATTTTTGCTGAAATGGATTCAGGAATACAAACTTTAATTTAATCTTTAGGAGAAATTGCGTTAGTATTGGATATTTTGTGACATTTACTTGCCATTTCAATAAATCATTCTACTCTGCTATTATTCCTTTGAATGAGAAAAATACTGATAAGATTTCTGTGATCATTGTTAAAATGTATGATTTACCAAGTTTGATTTATTAATCAATTACATTTTTTTGAGAACTTCTTGAAAAAGTACAATTGAAAATGCCTTGGGGGAAAAAATTGGTTAAATCTTAGAAACTAGATATGTTTTAGAATATCCTGTAACAATCTTGACATAACTCTTTGGTAAATGCCTCACCTTTGGTAAATGCTTCACTGGATGTTTTCCTCTGAGTACCTGTATACATAATAGGAATTAGGATGATAAAAACTGTAAGAGATGTATTCATGTATCAGCTTTCTATCCATATACTAATCTTTTTTAGAAGAGAAATGTAGACGTAGTAAGAGAATGATAAAGTGGGCGTTTAACTTCCGTGCCTGGCAGCCATCGCGGTCCGAGTGGATGTTATGTGGCCAGTGTATTCAGAGTGAAGAAAAAGATCGGATTCAAAGATTCGTCTTCAAGAAAGATGCTAAAGCAGCAATGGTAAGACACAAAATGTGCAGAGAAATAATGATATAAAATTTTGCAAGGTTTAAATAAAAGTTTATTAAAAAAAAAATATCACAGTGTTCTATTTCAAGTGTTTGTCTGTATACTATATTCAAATATTCTTATGATATCAATAATTATTTTTTGTGATCCAAAACTATGCAATATAAGGCTTATAAGCTGATTTTTTATTTACTCCTGTGACAATATTTTCAGGCTGGAAGGCTGTTGATTCGTAAAGCAATTGCAGAATGCTTAAACATACCATATAAGGAAATCAAGCTAGGTAGAACACAAAAAGGAAAGCCTTTTCTTGTCAACATACCACAGGAAAGCTTCAGTTTCAATGTGTCTCACAATGGTGAATATGCTGTGTTGGCTGCCTCTAGAAATGGAAATGTTGGCGTAGATGTCATGAAGTATGAAGTCAGTAGGTAGATATCAAAATGTTTCAACACTATATCTAGCTGCTGGATGATAGTTCCCATTGATTTCTCTTTTTCATGATAATTGAATATTTTGCTCATTTTTAGCTCACCTGAGCCAAAGGCTCACCTAGACAATAGTAGCTTTCTGATCGCCTGTTTTTCTATTTGATACTGTCTGTCCATCCGTCTGTCTGTTAACTTTTGACATTTTATCGACTTCTTCTCCAGAACCTACGTGGGCCAAATTTAATCAATTTGGTACAAATCATTCCTTGGGTAGAAGGGGATTGAAGTTTTGATCAAATGAAGGACCAAGGCCCCATCATCAAGGGGAGATAATCACGAAAATGCAAATAGACAAGTGGTTCGTACATTTAAAAATCTTCTTCTCAAGAACCACTGGGCCAGAAAAGCTGATCTGAAATTCATATGGAAAGTGCTTCCTGATATAGTGCAGGTATCAAGTTTGTTTAAATCATGACCTCCGGGGGGTACGATGTGGGCCCCAATAGGGGATCAAACTTTTATCGATATATATATAGGGAAAATCTTTTAAATCTTCTCCTCAAAGAACCACTAGGCAAGAGAAGCTGGGATTTATATGAAAGCTTCCTGAATAGTGGAGATTCAAGTTTGTTCAAATCATGACCCCGGGATTACGATTTGGCCCCAATAGGGGATCAAACTTTTACATATGATATATATAGGGGAAAATCTTTTAAAATCTTCTCAAGAACCACTGGCTAGAAAAAGCTTCCTGATATCGTGAAGTGTGAAGATGAATGTTGTTCAAATCAATGACCCCCAGGGGTAATGTGGGCCTCAATAAAGGATCAATATTTTACATGCAATATATAGGGAAATTCTCTTTTAAATCATTCTTCAATTGAACCAGACGGGTTGACATATTTACCTGAAAGCTTCCTGATATGAAGTAGATTTAAGTGTTTGTTTATGATAATGCCTTCCCCACGTGGAGGTTGGGTGGGGCCACAATAGGGGATTAGAGTTGTAACTACTGCTCTTCTTTGTGAAGCCAGTAGCTCATTGGGAGCGACTTTGGGCCCCATGGGCCTCTTGTTTTTATGAATTTGACTGTAGGTGCAGGGGAAAGAACTCTTTAATAATTTAACTTTTGTATATAGGAACATCTGTACCAAATTTTTTTCACACAATGAGGCGCCAGTTTACAGAATCAGAGTGGACCCAGATACGAAAACCAACAGAGGAATGTGAACAACTAAAAATATTCTACAGACTGTGGGTAATACAGCTTTTAGAATTTAAATTATGGCTGTACTCTATACAGCACTATATATTGGATGTACTCTATACAGCACTATATATTGGACCCAAATTCTAGCTCCCCCTCTCCTTTCTGTTGCATTTCTTTGCTAAATAAACTGACTTCACAAAAATATTGACACTGAATTTAAAATTTCTGGTGTATATATTTAACCATATGCTTGATGTGCTACTCTTTTTCAGTGCCTTAAAGAAAGCTATGTCAAAGCTTTAGGAGTAGGCATTGGATTCGAAGTCAGCCGACTGGATTTTACATTTAACACAGACTATTTACAAGAAAACGTTGTGACAACAGACACATATCTAAAGGTTGATGGCGTACATCTCCCCCAGTGGACTTTTGAGGAGCATTCTATAGACAATCACTGTATTGTTGTGGCAAGGAGTCCCAAGGTATGCATACAGTTTAAAAAAAACAGCATATGCCTCAATATGTGTGTCTATATTTTCAGTACATGTATTGTCAGTTTCGGGGGTTTCAACAGTCATGTTTAAAGGCAGCATTTCACAAATTCTGTGCTTGTTATGAGGATTTCCTTTGCCGGTATGGCCTGCCATTAGGTCAAATGTTGTCTAATATGCCGTTTTTCATACACTGATGTGACTACAGATTGGTCCGTTTACCTGATTAAGACAATGGGCTCAAGGCAAGTGTGACCAGTCAACAGGGGATGCTTACTCCTCCTAGGCACCTGATCCCCCCTCTAGTGTTTCCAGGGGTCCGTGTTTGCTCAACCCTTGTTTTGTATTCTGTTTAGGACTTGTGAGATTGATCACTGTTTGTTATCTTTGCCCTTATATCATGGGCGTCTGCCTGTTTGAGTTTTTGTCCGTCGTAATGATGGATGCACTTTATTGTGACTCGATATCTGGAACAGTTTTCAACAAAAAGCTTTCATATTTTATACCAAGATAGTTGTTTATTAAAAGTAGACACCTATAGATATTTTGATCATAAAATCAAAGGTTAAAGCTCAAGGTTATGGAACGTCTTCCCACTAAGTTGAACACACTTAGAAGCTTTTACATTTTCTACAAACTTAGTTAGGGCCTCGCCGAGTATCAGCGGGAGCCCTATAGTAATCGGCTTTTCCGTCCGTCCGTCCCATCCGTCACAAACAGTTTTCGCGCGATAAGTCAAAAGGGCTTGCACCAATTAATATGAAACTTTAGGACAGTGTAAATATCCATTGAGGTCAGCTCCCTTTTGACTTTGGAAAATTTCTGATTTTACTTTTCAGATTCATGAAAAAGATGAAAACAGTTTTCGCGCGATAATTCAAAAGGGCTTGCACCAATTAATATGAAACTTTAGGGTAGTGCAAATATCCATTGAGGTCAGCTCCCTTTCGATTTTGGAAAATTTCTGATTTCATGTTTCAGAGATAAGGAACTTTTTTCATATAAAAAATGGTGTTTTTCAATTTTCGCACAATAACTGAAAAACTCTTACACTAATCAGATTGAAACTTTTAGAAAGTGTATACCTCCATAGAAGCAAGTTCCCTTTTGATTTTGAAAAATTTCTGATTTCCTGTTTTTGAGTTTTAGAACTTTATTAGTCCCCTACCGGTTTGTAACCAACCGGAGGGGACTATTACGTTCTTCCCTACCGGTTATGTTACTGGAGGGGGGACTATAGGCTTTCTTCTTTTTGTGTCTGTCTCTCTTCCTGTCTGTCTGTCTGTCAGCCCATGGTTTTTCCGCACCGTTTTTTCTACTTGCTTGCAGATATTCATTTTATATTTGGCACATTGCTTTGCCATACCAAGTTACAGATTCAAGTTTCGAGTTTGGTTTCGAGCCATGTCATTTTTCACTGAGTTATGCCTTGAGACTTAGACAAATTTCGATAAATATCAGTTTTCCACACTTTTTTTCCACTGCTTGCAGATATTCATTTGATATTTTGGTACATTCTTTGCCATACCAAGTTACAGATCAAGTTCGAGTAGTATGGTTTGAATCCATTCATGTTTTTCACTAGTTATTGGCCCTTTGACTTAGAAAACTTGTCATAGATTTTATCAGGTGTTCCCACACTTTTTTGTCTCACTGTTTGCAGATATTTTCATTTATATTTGGTACATGCTTTGCGCATACCGAAGTTGACAGATCAAGATTCGGAGGAGTGGTTGTGAGAGGCCAGGTGCCATGATTAGTTACTGAGTTATGGCGCCTAGGCTTGGAGCGTTAAAAAAGTGTTTCAGTAGAATGGTAGTCAGTTTGTCCGGCGAGCTGTTTTTCGTTCACGTGCTGTGCAGCAGTATTGCATTGAGATTTGTACAGTTGCCTTGCCATGAGGCCAGAAAGATGTAGCAGATCAAATAGTCGTGAATTCGTATGTTGATTCGTATCAGTTTGTTCACGTAAGTTATAGCCCGTTCGTGCCTATCCTGAACTGCCCTATTGCCCTTGTTACCATAAGTAGTATTGATATGCCAGTAGCATAAGTGAAGAGTAAGATATATGGTGTTTGCAGAGTTGCCAGAGGTAGGATTTGTGTGTAACCCGTAGGGGACGTATTGTCGTAGATGCTGTTGGCAAGTGTCTCTCAGAATGCTTGTTATAAAAAAGGGGATGTAAGCTAAAGAAAAGTTGGCCAGGAAAGCTGTGTGGATGACCAGTTGTTTGAGAGTGTTAGAATTCAAATTTCTTCTCGCAATGTTGTGGAAATAAGAGAGAGGAGCGAGCTGGGCGTGCAATCATTGAGACTATGTGGTGATGTGTCTTGTTATTGTAGTGTTGTGTTTGTGTATGGAACTCTGCCGTGAACAAGTAGTAGCAAGGTTAATTCATCAGAGGATGCATCAAACCTTGCCACACAGTTTCCCATGGAGAGAGGGAGTGGACACCTATTGATTTTCGAAGTAGGTTCGT
>CAJDSM010005355.1:110-12560 GCA_903981925.1 Ostrea lurida | reverse complement strand
AATGGTAAGTTTTTTTTAATATAAAAATTTTATTGTCAAATTATTACTGACAAAATATAATCAGATTGGATTTTATGAGCGGGGATAATTGGTAAAACAATACCTAAGTAATGATAAATGATTCTGGGAATTTTAACTCCTTCAAGAACATAACCCAAAAGTGGGTATGATCAGTGATTGATAATGAATGACATACATCCGCTCCCAGTTCCCGCGGTAGATCAATGTCAGAAGGCAATGTGCTAAGCGGCCTTAATTTTTATATACACAAGATGATCCAACATCATTGGAGTTCATGCAAATGGATATGATGTCAGAAATAACATAGTAAACAATAAATGTTTAATAAATATGATAGGAAGTGCCTGTTTCTTCAATAATGATTAATATGAGATCGTAATCCCAACATTTCTGTAGAGGAAACTCAGGATGACAAACATGCGTATATTTAAATCTAGGCTACTACATGGAATATCTATGCTTTCTGCATCGAAAATTTACGTGATTTGCAATCCAAGGAACTATTCAACCTTACTAGAAGAATGTTAGAGCTACTTTTGTTATGTCGGACAAGTAGACTGGCTATGACTGAATTTTTGTCGGACATTTTCAATTTTAGCCGGTAAATCGACAGAACGACAAGTTTTGCAAACACTGCAGCTTGTAGTACAACTTGTAGGGCGACAGAAACTATATTGGGCTAGGACTCAAAACTTGGTACCATACACTTATGCAAATGGAGGATGCGATTGTTTCTCTATACTCATGCAGTAACGTACGGGTGTAGAAAAGAAATAAGTAGTACGTTCAGTACTTTTTAGTGAGGTGAAAGCCTAAAATAATGTGTGAATAATAGGGTCGGAATATGAGGTATAGTGATGAGATAGAGTAGCATTTTAGATTGGTGTATATCGAAGGTTGAATCAATACAACGAAGGCGTCTCAGTGTTTGATAAAAAATTAGATGAACAGATTAATGGTAATCCAAGAGCAAAATAAAGGGCCGTATTAGATAGTTACATAGACATCTAAGCGATTGTACAGACAGTTTGTCCAAATGTTAAAGTGACGTGAGTACGGCGATGAGGACAAAATTGTCATGACAGATAGACGATCCACTCCAGTACGAACCCATTAGTTCTTTCACTGCTTGATACGACATCGCTCGCGCCCGAAACGATAGGAGTAAGATTCCAGTAAGTTTGATTTTATGAAAATAACTCTTTGCCAAAATAGAACAGATTTGAAAAAGTACATAAAATTATGTGAACTAAGTGATTGAAGTCAAGATTGACATACAAGACAAGCCACTGAATACGCGGAACAAGAGAAGAATAGCTGGTGTAGTTATGTAGCATCAATCTAAAAATAGCGATAGATTACTTACTATCGTGCGCTCACACTCACGGGACGATCGTCGAAATAGTATATAACTGAGGACGGTTAATCGTGTAATGAATGTTGACAAAACGTCGACGATAACTCCGGGTAAAGCTGTGTGCTACCTCAGTCTGAGAATAACAAGGGTATTAAGTTGATAACTCTATATTCTTTAAGATGCCCGAGGACTCGCTCGCAAGGTGCGTCGCACATTAGTCATTTCACCCGGAACATAGGCCGGCTCGGAGGGTGAACTCTTTACATAGTGTGGACTCTCCGAAATTAGATAGGCATTGGATACATCTTGTGCGCGATAGTGGGGACTGAGCGGGAGAAGGGAGATTTCATTATCGAGACTGATTATTAGCAGAATGCACACACTGGTGACGATAGTGTTATTTAATGAAATTCTATAAAGGCCTTTTAATTCTTCACAGGTATCAGATCCCAATCCCTATACTTGGTGCGGATTCTCTGAGTATAATATGAGATATCAAACTAGTGATAAAGATGACTCTGGCTGGTGTGTTATAAAAATGGACATATTAAGGGGTTATAGAAAAGCTAATAAAATAACTCCTATTAATAAAAAAAAGATCATTACTTCAGTAAATACTCTATCTCGAAGTCCGAGGACTTTGAAAAATCTTCGAATATCCGGGGTTGTAACCCAAATTCGATCTTCAGAATATTTTTTTCTTGGACGAGGAATTTGATGAATCGCGTGTATGTGTAATTCGGTGGACTTAAACAATCACTGATACCCCAAGCTGTTAAACTAATTTCGCAACCCGGTTCTACCTGGGAAAGCGGGCGTGGACTACTGATTCGACAAATTAACATTAGATCTATAACGCAGGATATGCGTGACTCAGTAGGGCAGGTATGGTAAGCAGACCGGGAAAATTGACAGCCTTCGAGATAAACAATGAAATATCATGGACCTTGAAATACTTCGAATATAAGGGTGTATTCGAGAAAAACCATGTTCAAGAATCATAGTTTTTAAAAAGATTTATATTAGGGAAAACGGTCGGGAACAGCCGTCGGACTGTCGACATAAAGGCGGGTATTCGAGATAAACCAATGTATCAAGGATAACAGGTTATTTACTTATGTGTAAGACAAGTTTTATAAATGATGATAAGTTTGTACATGTAACATTGTAATAGAACAAATTGAACTTCATTTCTTTACAGAGCCCAACTAGAGGAATATAAGTGGAGACCAATAGAGAGAGATATATAGAGAATCCTTCATTCTGCTCCACTGAATATGCCCGATAAATAAATAGAAGACAGGATGTGGACTAGAAGGGATAATAGGTTCTGAGCAAGCATCATGTCATATGTTCATGGCATGTTGAATATAATTTTTGCATGTTGCTTACAATTAGTATTTCACTGTATCTTGTCATTTGTAATTAACTATACCTTGTATATATACTGTAACCTTGTATCTTCATTGTACAGCTTGAATCTTCAACTTACATTATTTGGTCTTATTGATAATTTGTTATTTCACGGATATTGTTTCCACTGTACCTTGTTCTCGTGTAACACTTGTATCTTATTGTACAGCTTGTATCTTCCATTGATAACACTTGTTCTTCATTGTACATTTGTGTCTTCTTGTACACTTGTATCTATCATTGTACACTTGTATCTTCACTGTACACTTGATCTTCATGTGTAACTTTGTATCCTTCATTGTAACAAATTGTAATTTCACTGTAACTGTATCTCTTGTAAATTGTATCTTACAATGTAACTTTGTATCTTCATTTCACATTTGTATCTTTGCAGTACATTTGTAATCTTCATTGTCACTTGAATTTCACTGTACCCTTGGTATCTTCACTGTACACTTGTATCTTCACTGTACTTTGTATCTTCATTGTAAAATTGTATCTTCAATGTACAACTTGTATCTTCATTGTACATTTGTATCTTCAATTGATACAATTGTATCTTCATATGTAAATTGTTTTCATCTGTACCTTGTATTCTTTCATTGTACAATTGATCTTCATTGTAATTCTTGTATATATTGTACATTTGTATCTTCACTTTACACTTGTATCTTCACTGTACCTTGTATTTTCACTGTCACTTGTTCTTCATATAGATACATTGTATCTTCACGTCATTTGTATCTTCATTGTATTGTATCTGTCACGTACAATTGTATCTTCATTGTACACTGTGATCTTCACTGTCCACTTGTATCTTCATTGTACACTTGCATCTTCACTGTAACACTTGTATCTTCATTGTAACAATTGTATTTCACTTACATTTGGTATCTTCATTTACATTTGTATCTTCCACTCGATAACAAATATTATTTCATTGTACACTTTTGTATCTTCACTGATAAAATTGTTCTTCACTGTACACTTGTTTCTTCATTGTACAATTGTTTTCACTTTACCGTTGTTTTTCACCGTAAATTTGTGTCTTCATTGTACTCTTGTATCTTCACTGTATATTTTGTCTTCATTGCTACACTTGTTTATTTCATGTACACTTGATATCTTCATGTACATTGTATCTTCACTGTACACTTGATCTATCATTGGAATATCTCTTTGAATAATTATCCGATTGGTCAAAGTGAGTGACTCTAGATGATAAAATTAAGCAATTGCAATTTTTGGTTTGAAAATTGAACCGAAAAAAGACATTGAGACAATTAACAATGTATAAAGGGAATGTAATACAAATATTAGTCATAGTTTTATGATTATATAAGATGTTGCGAATTTAGGGTATAACCGAATTCCTTAATGGACGATGTAGATAATTTGAAAGATGGCATATTGTTTCAGGTCACATTTAAGCAATTCATGCTTAGTATATAACCGTTTTAACAAAATGTATTTTTTTTACGGCAGGCAAGCATTAAAGTTTAAGAACTGTTTTGATCCTTGAATATGACTCTAAGTAATATGATTTTCCTTTTGTGATATAGCTGATGCAAGAAACGTTTGAAGAGCTTTGCCTTTATTAATGCTTACAATTATTTTTAGTTTTTAGTTATTCTCGATACTTTTAGACCTTTTCGGCCCATTGAATAGAAGGGAATGGCCCCTACTTGATGTTGTACGAATACTGCCTTTTATTTATCTACATTATTGTACTGACAATGCTTGAACAAATATTTTTAGTTTTCATATATCTTCGAATTGAAGTTTTTAGGGGCATCCCCTGAAATCCTTAATAGGAGATGCAGTACAAAATTTGAGTTTTGGCATATTGCTGGGGTCACATTCCCCAAGGAATTCATGTTATATAACACTCAATGTGTTTTTGTTTTAAGAGATAGAAAGCTACAAGTTTCATTTACTTTTGGCCCCTTGAATTCCGTTATTTCGATAAATAATTTTCATTTTCGTTGATATCGCTGATCCATAAACGTTAAATAACAACACAACTTTGCCTTTCGATTTACATTTGTTTCCTAAATTAAGGGCAAGTTTTTTTTAGTATTATTAGAGGTTTCTCTTATTTTTGGAACGTGATTGATGTTTATTTTAATTTGAATTTTAAGAAAAATAATTGTATGCCGCCATTCTAGCCTAATTTGAAGAGGCTGGCCTATTGATATTGTGAATAGGTTGTATTACCTTAGATACTTTGTATTATACAATGTATAACAAAATATTTTTTAGTTTTCATAATTAATACGATGTTGATTTTAGGGGTCCTCCCTGAATCCTAAAGGGAAATGTAAGGACAAATTATTGAGATGGTATTGTTTAGAGTTACATTCCAAGCAATCATGTTAATTTAACATTTCACAAAATGTTTTTTCGTTTAAGAGTAGAGATCAAAGTTATACTTTGGCCTGGTTCTTGTATTGTATTTCTATCTGACATACAGTTTACTCATTGTCTAGAAAAAGGGTAAATGAATGAAAAAGCACATACACATTAAATTTATAACACATAGAAAGTGATGTAGAAATGATTGCTTTGTTGATGACTGACAAATTTTGAAAATGACCTACAAAAGTGAAGAACTTGCAGGCCAAAATGTTAAGTTTCACAAACACTGGAGCTGATACAAAGACATTGACCTTCGACCTTTAAATCTCTCATCAAGATTATCACATGTACCATGGAGCTTACGGTTCAGTCTGCATCCTGATAACACAACTTTTCCTCCAAGTGAAACTACGACCTTGACTTTGACTTTCCTCTCATCATGGTGATCAAATGCACCAAGTTGTAAGGCCCTGGCACTAACAGTTTGGTCTGTATCTTGCCCATGTTTCTCTACTTATTGATACTACAACCTTGACCTTTGACCTCTGACCTGTAAAACAAACATCATGGTGATCAAAATGTACCAAGTCGCAAAATCCTGGAGCTTACGGTTTGGGCTGTATCCTGCCCACAACATTTTCCTACTACAGTCCCTGAACGTTCACTTACCACAACATGATATCGCACGTAGAACGAACAGTGACTGCACGCTGAACAATGAATGAAAAATGACTGAACGCACAGTGACCGCCACGGAAAAATGGTAAAGTAGAACGTTTCAGGGACTGTAAATGATACTTTACCTTGACCTTTGACCTTGAAAAGCGATATAAACATCTTCTCTAATCATGGTGATTAAATGTTTCAAGTTATAATATCCTGGAGCTTATGGTTCAGTCTGTATCCTGGCCACAACATTTTCCTACTAAGTGATACATGTACTATAATCATACTCAACCACAGACACAGTATGGGAATAAACAACTCAATCATTGTCTTTATAGACTCCATTATAGTGTGACAAATAAATAAAGCTGTCTACAGGTACTTCCTGCAACTGGAGAAGAAACATAAAATTGTGTATCTATGTTTGTGGAGGGTATGGATGACCCATGAAATTTATCAACATTGACAATCTCCCACAAACAATAAGGATTCCAAACATGTTGTTCCCACAATGCTTTCTGTTTAATCAGTTAAATTTCAATCATTTTAAAAACCGTTCTCCCCTATAAATCAACAATACCCATCTTACAAAGATAAAATCTACACTGTAACCAGAGTCTATATTACATAATGTTTTTCATTAACTTCAGAATGGCAAATACAGAAGATAATTCGAAAAGCTTCACTTACCCATATAATGTGGACTGTAGGCATGCAGACGACACCAGCAAACAATCTGCTTTGCAGACCACAGCTGGTTCCCTTTAAACTGGTCTCCATTTAAGAGATTTTTTAAATACTTTTGACATGCAACTGCTCTTTGCCACTAAAACAGAAATATTTTTTTTAAGTTCCACTGAAATATAGGCAGTCATAACATTTTCAAAAAAGTATGAGGTTAAGATGGTATTAAAGCATCTGCTATGATCGCAAGCATATACAAGGGTGGTCAGAGACAAAATAGTTCACCAGAAAGAGTGATTTTATATACCCTATCCCCACTTGGTTCAAAAGATATAGACAAGGTTACAGTTTAAAGAGTAGGTCAAATTTCAAGGTAAAGACACTAGGTCACAAAGTTTGGGGCAAAATGAAAGGCCTGCTTACGAGGAATCTATATATGAAAACTATAATCACGAAGTCATGTATCTGTTCGTTTCAAGGGTGGCCCACTAAATCTGGAGTAAAGAGGAGCTTTATTCAAAACAGCACGATATGATTTAATTATGAAGATATGATGATATATAATATTATACATGTAAAAATGGTGGAAAATATGAAATTTGAATACAAAATCATGATTTTCAAAAATATTTCTTGCAGTAATAATGTATGAACAAAAGTCCCTGGCGGATTCGAACTCGGGACCTGCGGATTACCAGTCCGATGCTTTACTTACTGAGCTACGAAGTGATGCAATCAAATTGATCGGAACAAGTTATTTCACAAACTATTTAAATCGCCATCTTGTGACGTTGTGTTATAAAGAGTACAAGCTTTAGTGTAGTGGGCTACCTTAATTCAAAATATGCCAAGATTAAATTTTTTCCCCTTAAAATGTGACACCAACTCCAGGGTCATGAAAATACAGTAGCTCTTCAAACATTCATATCAGTGAGCTAAAACAAGGTATTTTATGAGACAAAATATTTCACCATAGAAAAGTCACACTAATCGCTAGTGACTTGGATCATTTTAATTCGTGGGGCAATGTTCGGTGGATAACCAAATTTTGCTGGTCCGTGGGGACGTATTTGTGGGTATTGATAAATATGCGAATGGGCATAATTTATACGATTAACGGAGATAAACATGTTTGTGGGGAGTAAATTCGTGGTAAGAGTGACCCACAATCCAAGAACATTAGTCATGAAAATGATGGATTCACAGTTGTAATTCATAATCTCTCTTTTATAATTATCATCTCAAGACATTGAGTCTTTGTAGTACATACAGTGGAAATCAATTTGCCCACTGGCGTCTGTGGGCCATTTATAGGATGGGCATTTGAATGTCCAATGAACACAGTGGGTTGTGTATAGAATTGTATAACACTCAGGTAAATGTCCACTCCAAATGTCCACTGTGATTCCAAGTGGCCGGCCCACAGTAAAAAGTGGACACTCAAAATTCCATCTGAGCTGTACTGTAGTATCTTCGAAGACCTTTACCTTATGGATATCAACAAATACACATTTCTTCCTTAGTAAATATTACCTCTGATGCTCGCCTTCTCCCAACATTCCATGACAACCATTGCTCCAAAGTTCCTGCACAGTATGGGTGCTGACAAATGTCTGTAGTTAAAAAAGAGGTTACTTTACCACTGTGTCAAGGGGGAAGGGAGGGGGGGGGGGCCTAGAGAACCCACAGATGATACCACAATAAAACACAAAGAAAACTCATAAAACAAAACACTGCTATAAACTACATTTTACTTAGCCTGAGAATTCTTTTTTAATTCATACCACTTTACACCCTTTCTACAAATTCCTGACCACATGAACTGACTTAAATAGGTAGATTTACAAGAAATGAGACGACTGCTAATTGCACAAAATTTAGTGATTTACAAAATTTCCAAGGTATATTTGGTCAAAGAAAACTTGTCAATAAAATAATGCATGCAGAAATAAGCTTGCCCACAAACAAAGTGACAAAGTACATGTAAACCAACAGGAATTTTCTAGAAAGGCAGAATAACACATTCTTTCAATGCCTAAACCTCCTTTTGAATGACAAATGGAAAAAATAAATATCACTAATATTATCCTTTTAAATCTTATTGCCTAGCCAATTAGCTCAGTGCATTAATATCTGTGAGCCCCACCCACCAAAAAAACCCCAAAAAACAAAACAAAACACTGCATATTTTTCAACAATCAGTCAGCTAAATTTAAAGTTCTCAATTTCAAAATGTTTTTGTACATACCCTCTTTTTAATAACAGTAAGATTTGGGTCCATGAATTTACATGATTTCACAGTACTAAGAAAAATATATATATTCAACAACAATGTTAATGTTACACACTAACTTGCTGATGGAGAAACGATTGGATGTCTCTTAATGGCTGCTCTGACCAATGACTGCATATCAGGGTAGTTTTCAACGCTGGAGAAATCAAAAATTATAAATCACAACAAAAATGCTACATGTATATATACTTTGTTTGACCTGTACTGTTTGTTACCAACACATTGGATAATGATTTCGTCTTTTTAGCAACTATTTTAGCGACTACTGTAATGTATGCATGAAATTATATTTGCCCGGATTAAATTCTTCCATTTCTGATAAAGCTTAAAAGTAAATAAAACAGATCACCATTGCCAACACATCATAAGAATGTTCTGTGAATTTATTTAGGTTGACCGGTTTCGACCTTGGACGGTCGTCATCAGAACAAATTGCAAGAATAAATTCACTCCTGAAGTAAGAATTTNGTAAGAATAAATTCACTCCTGAAGTAAGAATTTCGGAGCGTTGCTATAAACAAAGTGATAATGGCGACTTAACAACATGCAGATGAGAAAAAAATATGATTGTAAATGTTTACAGAGTTTGTTTTAATATCTATCATGTAAATGACAGAAATATATATTACAATTTAATTAATAGTCCAAAGTTCCATAATTTTATGCGCGGTATGAAACGGGATAACAAATATGAGTTCGGATATACATGTATTTATAATGCACTAATAGAGTAGTCCGTGNCTAACAAATATGAGTTCGGATATATTTATAATGCACTAATAGAGTAGTCCGTGGGATGTTGGAATGTTCTATTGTGTGAGGATTGTAACGTTTTCAATTGTGACAATTTCGGTGTGACGTACAGTAGTACTTCTGTTGAAAGTTCACGAGTAAAACTTGAAGATGTTCAGACGAGAAGTGAGGGTATAAATCCCTGCTATAACTACCATTCGTCCGAGAAAAGAAAGTATAATGTGTCTCTTCGGTGCTGGTACATTCTCTAGTAAATTTACGTGTAGTTTCCCGTGTATTTGGGGTTTTCATTTGTCCTTGTTTTTATTAATTCAAGGATTTGGTCGTTCCTTGTGTCACTTACTGTTCATTGATGAGTGGATTGTACTGAAACACGGTGCATTTCGAGTGGATTGTGTTTAATTTCCTTAGCATTTACTTGTTAATTTAATCATGTCCTGTGGAATGTTCTACAATGTCTTTCTGATAAAGGACAAAAATTATATGATGCAGATACTTTATCATAGACGAATTTCTAATAAGTTTCATCTGACTCTGGCAGTCCGCAGTTGTAATCAGTAATTAGTGGAAAAGGAAACGTAATAAATGATTACATGTATTGTATCACTTTATTTTGTTGCTTAAATANGTTAGTGGAAAAGGAAACGTAATAAATGATTATTGTATCACTTTATTTTGTTGCTTAAATATTCTAATACATTGAAAGTACAGTGCGGTTTTTTTTAGGGTTAGATCAGCTATGTAATTACGAATGAGCAGACACAGGATTTTTTGCAATTTCAACTGCATTTCTATAGTCTGTCTTTGATTTGAAACAATACACGGTTCATTGCAGGAATATTTGGGAGATATGAAAATCTATTCATCCCCCCCAAAAAATCATGTTCCCCACAAGTGTTCCTCTCAGGGAATATGATTTTTCTTGGGTGTATAAATCTTCGTATCTCCCTCTGACACTTTCATGCAATAAATGTATAGTCTACTCCGGTGACCTAAATATCTCATAAAAATTGTCTGTTAAACATGTACACCTATGATATAAAAGACACAAATGCACAAAAGAAAACATACCGGAGTGGAATAACATCTTTCACTGGCTCAGTGCTCTCCTGCAAAGACTTCTGGGAAAACTTCAGCAATCGCTCTTCTGGTGATTTCTTTTTCCACTTATGAATTCTCTTTTCCTGTGGGTCTGTTTGTGGATCAGTACTCACAGGCAATCCAAGCTTTCTCTCTTTGTACGACAACCTGGCTTTTGCGATCAAATTTGCCTCTTTCTCTGCTGCCTGTTTCTTCAGACTTTCGATGAGTGCTGCATTTGATGGGGCTTCCGCTAGCTTGGACACAAGCTTGTTGACCTTTGGCACTTCCACAGGTTTGTTCAAAGTTCCTGATTCTGACACAGGTAACTGGAGTAACAGGGTCTGGGTGCCTATCTTGGCTATCACTGTTTTCACTTGTTCCTTGCTTCCTGCAACTAATCCTGAAGAAAGATCACTTCTTCCAACAACTTGTTGCTTAGCAAAATTGATTGATGCAGAGGTTACGGTTGAGGAGGGAGAACCCCCAGCTAAGGTAGTTTTTGTACTTGAGGTAAGCATCACAGGTCCACTACACTGAGTCAAGGCACTACTGTCAACTGTTTTGCCAGGAAGCGGAATTCCAGACATTTTGTTGGCCTCTTGATTCACAAGGATAACAGAATGCATAGTTTTAGGAGTTAATGAAACTTGAGAAATAACACTTCCTGGATTCTGCTGCAATCTGGTACCTTGGTTTCCAGAAGAAGAAGCGTCTGTCAAGTTTCTTCCTGCTGTTGGTTTTAACCCCCCACTGGATCCAAATGTATCATTTTGAGATTCTACAGTTTTTTGAACCAAAACATTCTGTGTGGTGTTTTGACTACCCAGCACCTGAGCAGACGTTGTATTCACACCAGCCACTAAAGAGACCTGCTTTACTGCATTTCGGTGAGCTGCTGCTATATCCCCCCTCAGCAATGAGGCCAGCTGACAAGTCTTGCTGGGAACTTTATTCTCCACATTTGAGTCCGTTTTTTGAATGAGTGTCACTGTTTCAATTTTTTTGCTAGTCCTGTTCTTTCCAGATGGCTGCACTGACTTCAGTCCTTGGCTGGTGACTTTGAGCTGATTCTGAGGAATCTGCCCCTGTAAGTGAAGCTGTAACTGAGTTGGCTGAGGCACTTCTTTTCCGTTTTTGTCCAGTGCTTTGGCGGGCTGGCCAACTGTGAGCAAAGGTCTTGTAGGATTAACCTCAGTTTTGATCAGTAACACAGGACTGGGAACACCTGGTGCTGGGGATATATTGCTTTTCGTTATGGGTGCTTGCGACCTGATGAGTAACTGGGAATTTTGTACTGCAGGTTTCTGAAAGACAGACTTTGCTCCTACAGACTGCTGAAAGACTGTTTGATTTTGAGCAACAGACTGCACAGTTACCGTGGAAACCTGAGAATTCGGAGGGCTGGAGGGAACATTGGCTGGGGTGTTCACATCTGCTACAGCAGAATTCTGAGGTACACTACCAATCTTCTGTGGAGTTCCTTTTGTGGGCAATGTTTTGGGACTCACTGTAATCCCTTTTTGTCCCGGACTATTCACTGGCTGGCTTACAGCAGGCGTACCAGGTACAGTTTTCAATAGATGATGAGGCACAAGAAATATATTTCCCTGGTTGTCTTTGCATCGAATATAAAGGGTCTGTGCCGGATTTCCCAGAGTAGCTGTCGACCCTGCCATTTGAGTGGGTGACTGTGAAATTTGATTGGCTGATTGTGTGTGAACTCCTTGAGGGGGTATGACACCATTACCAGACTTTTGTGGAGATTTTGCTTGCTGAGAATTAACAGCACCTGAAGTGGGCAATTTCACAACACTTGAATTTA
>CAJDSM010005351.1:224-13086 GCA_903981925.1 Ostrea lurida | reverse complement strand
TGCAAAAATCTCAAAATGGCTATTCCCTGTTAAAGGTATTATGAAATTGGTCGCTTTATACATGAGGCAAAACCTAATCATCAAAGCAAAATAAGGGTAATAAATACCTATTCATTCATGATTATATGTCAAGTTTGAACGAAAATACAAAGATATGACAAATCTTTAGCAGTTTGAATGTGGCCAATCAGATTGGACCTTGATCTTTGGCCATGGGACCAAATATTAATTAGGGATCATTTACTCTCCTAAGGACAAACACCTGGCCAGTTTAGTTGTTATAAGCAAAGGGGTCAATAGATTTGAGCCGGAACCAACACATGGGTTTAAGGGGAATAATAGACGAAGCTAAATAACTATCATTGAATTTTCTCTATTTTTTCATAATCTAATTGAAGTGTCCTTCAGACAAGTTGTGAAGTTTCGTCATGGGAAGCTATGACAAATAAGGGGAATAATCAGGTCTGAATTACTCCCTTTACTTTAAAATGTTAATTTCTATGGTAATGATATAATAAAGGCCTGCCTGAAAAAATAATTTGAATAATTTTATTTGAATTTTTTAAACAAGAAATGGATTCAAAAATAATCCAGTATATATATTTTGAATAATTTTCATGTTTGGCATTCTGCCAAATTTTTTTTAATATTAGGAAAACCCTCCTCCAAAAATGAACCAAAAAAGCTCTTTGCAAAAAGCATTTTCCTCAAGTACCAATAATTCATATTTTCGTAACATACACGTCATTCTGAATTTTTTTATAAATTTTGTGTAGTTAAAAGATACCAAGTCCACTCACACGCTTTCGTGAAAACTATGAACTATTCTGAAGCTAGATTAATTAATTGAATAAATTATGTTTGGGTTTTCAGTGGTACAAAAATAAAATTTTGTTAAACATCTAACCAACACAGTCTTTGGTAAAGTCAGGAATTTCAATATTTAACCAATTACAAATATAAACACTGGCTAAAGATGTTCATTGCATTCTTCATTTATTTATCTATTGATAAAACTTTCAAAAATAAAACTGTTTACAAGTGAAAAAATTGTAGGGGGGGGGGGTGAGCAAGTGGAAAGATATCAAACCCCTGCAGTTTGGATTCAGATTTACCAAAACATATAAATTACCAGATTTTCTATTCATGGGGCACGTGTAAATAAGATAAGTTCAGGTATTGGGAATCATCTCTAAAAAATTTTAATTAAAGGAAAAAATGTCATTACAATAATTTATTTAAATTGAATATCAACAGAATGCCAGAGCACAGTTTCATTATTCCATGAGTTGTCGATTTATAAAAGAGCCCCCAATCACAGATATGGTTATCCATAAGCTATTAAATAACCTCCTTTAATGAAGGAATATCTTTAGGTCTTTTAATATATCAGAATTTGAAAGCAGATAATGCTTGTAAAAAATATGGTTTTACATTGAAACAGTTAGCTGCCCGCTTGGGCGTGGCTTGTGACGTCACAAATCAAATATTACGGTCATAGTTTTAATCACGTGACGTACCTATTTTCATCCCTAAGGAACCAGTGATTTGACCTTGACCTTTAACCTTGTGACTTAAAATCAACAGGGATCATTTAATCTTTAAAGACAACCCTATGCCAAGTTTGTTGATACTCTAAGCAAAGGGGTCAAACCGATACTTGAAGCGGACAGCAACATAGTCTAACAGACTGACCGACTGCCCTCACCTTGTGACATGTGATCTGAAAATTCAAATAGGGCACATCTACTCACTAAGAAAAAACAAAACCCCCCTGTACAAGTTGGTTGATATCAAGCAAAGGGATCAAAAGAGTATTGAGCGGACAGCAACAATAGTCTACAGACTGACACTTGAACCGTCAACCTTTGACCAACTAGTGGACTGAAAATAATGGGATCGATCTAAACCACTAAGGGCACCCCCTAATACCCCCAAGTTTGGTTGAATATCAAGCAAAGGATCAAAGATATTGAGGCGGGACAGCACATAGTCCCTACCAGACTGACCACGTTGTAACCTCACCGTTGACCAATGTGACCTGCAAAATCAATAGGGAATCAGTCTAATTCACTAAGGGACAACCCTGTACCAAGTTTGGTTGATATCAAGCAAAGGGTGATCAAGAAGGATATTGAGCGACAACAAACATGCGTCTACAGACCACAGTCTAGCAGACTGACCCTGACCTTGGACCAGTGGCCTGAAAAGCAATAGGGATCATTTACTCTCCTAAGGGCAACCCCGTACCAAGTTTGATTGATGGTCTAAGCAAAGAGGTCAAAAGAATATGAGCGGAACACACAAGGTCTACAGACTGACCACTTGACTTGGACTTTTGACCAAGGTGACCTGAAAATCAATAGGTGATCATCTACTCTTAGGGCAACCCCTGTACCAAGTTGTTGATTGATGTCCAAGCAGAAGAGGTCATAAGAGTTTGAGTCGGACAGACATAGTCTACAGACTGACGCAACTTGACCTTGAACTATGGTGACCTGAAAATCAATTAGGGATCATCTACTCTCTAAGGGCAACCCTGTACCAAGTTTGGTTGATCATCAAGCCAAAATGGTCAACAAGATATTGAGCGGGACATACACACGTAGTCTACAGACCGACAGTCTAACACTACTGACCTGCTTGACTTGACCTTTGACCATGGTGACTAAAATCAATAGGATCATTCTACTCTTTAAGGACCACCCCTGTAACCAAGTTTGGTTGATATCAAGCAAAGGGGTCAAAAGAATATTCGACGGACAACACTGGTCTATCAGACCGAAACGACCGACGCGAGCAGTTTCAAAACAAGATGCCCGCCCTCCTTTTTCAAAGGGGCATAATATCAATCAATGTACCCAATCTTATTATCTTTCATTACAAAGGAGAGGCCCACGAAGAGTGGAAATCTTCCCTGTAAAAATTAAAGTGAATTTCAACAAATGTATTCTCTGCAAAATTGATAGCCGATGTATTGATAGTTATCAGGGTGGTAAAAATTTTTGAGTTTTAACATGGGTGTATCTAAGATTTAATGCGCCAAACATCATGCACAATCAATATGAATGCAAGAATTTGCTTTTTAAAATCGCCACATGTTATTTGTGTTAAAAACGAAAAGTTTTTGTGATAGAGAACAGGCTTGGACCAACTCTTAATTTTTTGTCAGTTTTAAATATGATGCCAGGAAGGTTCGGAACATTTATTATAAAACATCTTCTTGGTCGATAAGTATAGAATATGTGTCATTTTTTTCTGTCAACTGTTAACTCTTGCTGGTGCCTATAGTATTATGGACGTCGCTCTGACGTCGTCGCAGTTATCGGAAGCGCATCAGCAATCTTGGTATAATTCTCTGGGCAGACAAACTTCACGAAAACGACAATTCAGCATTCTCTATTTTTTTTTTAACAATTTACCATTTTTTACGACTCCTTTTTAATTCCGTTTCACGTCAATACGCATTGTTTCGTGCTGATGAATTGTTAGATTAATATGCCTTCATGGGGGGTATTTATGTTTCTCAAACATTTATTGTTTATTGTTTTACGTACCACTCGAGAATATTTCCCTCATAGGGAGACGTCCCCATGGCCGGGGAAGGGCTGAAAAATGTGTAGGCCTATGCTGGGCACTCAGGGCTTTTGAGCAGGGAGGGATTTTTTTCGTGCCACAACTACTGTGACACGTGACCTCGATTTTTCCGGTCTCATCCGAAGGACCGCCCCATTTAGTCACCTCTTACGACACGCAAGGGGATGCTGGGGACCTATTCTAACCCGGACCGGTCTTCAACGAAAATATATGAATGGATATTGCTTTCAATAATATTGAATTGGAGGGAGGTGTTTTGAAAATCACAGTGGGACGTCTGTACCCAAAAGTATAGGTTGAGACCCCCGGGCCCCACTCTCTAATTTTGTATCCTTTATAGGATGAATGGGATTGATCAGTGTAGATGCAAACAGATCGCAGTCAAAAAATATCCTAGTAGAACTACACTAAAACCAGATCATAAAATGATTAAAAAAAAAATTAAGTGTCTTCGAAACTGCAAACATTTTGGAACGACGTGAATGCAGAGAAACAGATCTATTATTAATCCGTTTTTCACACACAGATTTAACTACGGATTATACTCCGTTTACCTGATCAAGACTATAGGCTCACGGTGGGTGTGATCGGTCAACAGGGGATGATTACTCCTCCTAGGCACCTGATCCCACCTCTGGTGTGTCCAGGGGTCCATGTTTGCCCAACTCTTGCTTTTGTATTTTATTTGGGACTTACGAGATTGATCACTGTTCGTTAGCTTTGCCTTTACATCTATGTAATACTATCTGCCCCAGCCAGGTTATGGCGAGGGTATACATTTTGAAGTTGACCTTAACTTTATGTAAAGTTGAAGAAAACGTACAGTCATCAATATCATAAGCCCTAAACAGAATACAAAATACGTGTTTGGTAAACACCTACCCCAGGACACACCAGAGCTGGGATCAGATGCCTAGAAGGAGTAAGCATCCGTTGTCGACCGGTAACACCCGCCGAGAGCCCATTGGCTTCATCAGGTAAACGGAGTAACCCAAAGTCAAAATCAGTGTAATAAAAACGGCCTAACAATCACTATGAAACACGATAGACAGCATTTGACCCAATGACAGGTTGTAATAGCGAACTATATCGTTATGACAAAAATAGAATTCCTGTAATTCTGACTTTGTTAAATCCAGGTAGCCTGCCTTAATTTAAAAATTGATCATACACAGATCAAGCCCTTGCGTATAAATACAAAAAGGCGAAGTTACATATGTGTCAAAAAACCGTACTAATATCCCAAAAGAAACAACCATACCACAAAATTGAGTGTAGGCAACACGACCTTCCGACAAAAGCGAAGGTAGGATCAGGTGTCATTGAGGAGTAAGCATCCTCTGCTGACCCCACCCCACTCAGTGAGCCGCTTAGTCGAAATAAAGTAAACGGGATTACCCGTAGTCCAAATCTAAGTAGGAAAATCGAGCAGTCATAACGAAAGGTAGTGAGCTTGAGTAACACACACGTACACACCATATGCAGGTGATGATGGAATGTAGCTACATAAATAGGTAAAGTTGACGACGGGGAAATTCGTCATAAAGTGGAGTAGTTAGTTTAACGTTAATGACCATGTTTGATAAAATATACAAATACGAGGCAGAATGATATGGATGGCTCTGTGGTTTCCTTTATTTCTAATTCACTGGAATCGATATATTAATGAAAATTATTATCATTAATAGGTCAAGCGTAGTTGATACATATATCAAATTGACCCGTGTGGGTCCGGGTTAGAATAGGCCCACAGCATCCCCTTGCGTGTCGTAAGAGGCGACTGAATGGGGCGGTCATTCGGATGAGACCGAAAAAACCGAGGTCCCGTGTCACAGCAGGTGTGGCACGAAAAAGATCCCTCACTGCTCAAAGGCCCTGAGTGCCGAGCATAGGCCTAAATTTTGCAGCCCTTCACCGGCAATGGTGACGTCTTCATATGAGCGAAATATTCTCGAGAGGGACGTAAAACAGTAAATAATCAATCTATCAATATATCAAATTAAAAGCCACCGCTTAAGGTTTTTTTTTCTTCCCATGTAGAAGCTTAAGAAAAAATTCTGCCTCATGAGAATATAAAAAACAGGCCAAACGCTAACAAAGGAAGCGCAGTTTGTACCTATGGAATTCCAACAGATTGTTGGAAGCCTGATCACCAAGCTACAAATACAAATTGTCAACGAGGAAACTCAGCATTGCTATTTAATATACGATTTCAGAAGTCTTGTGCGCTAGAATCAGACCTGGAATTAACAAAGTGTTTTTTAGAACTAACTGAAATCATAGTATTTTTTTTTTTTTTTCCCAAAAAGATTTTTTTTATTTTTTTTTCCCCCCCCCCCACCCTGGAAGAAAAAGCCCCCCCCCAAATGTTTACTAATGTTAAAAAGTCTTTCTTTTTTATCATGAGGAATGAACGTGTACAGTGTTGAGAGGTCATACGTTTTGATAATGTTGATTTGAGAAACGTTCTGGGATTCCAAATTTACTAGTAGATCTTTTGAGTTTTTCAGAATCCACGATTGATTTACACCAAATATGGCATATGTCGTTGCACACTACGTCTGAAGTTGCTCCTTCACAGCTGACAATAGTTTCGTGAGGAGTAAAGACCGGGCTTGGTGGGACATTTACTAGATCCAGCAATGTGTTTTTATCTCTCCATTAAAGCTTGTTCTGTGTATGATAAGTTTTTTAATCGAGACAGGCTACTTATAAACAAGTTCTAGTTTGCCAATACAACCTGCCATTGGGTCAAATGCTGTCTGACGTGTTTCATACCAATTAATAGGCCATTCTTAATTGCGTGGCAGTGTGAACTGCGAGCTTGTATGACTAAAGCGCACGAAAAATGTGATAGAACTGAAACCTTTAACAAGAAAAATATTTTGTCACCAATATCCAATCTCATAGGTTCCTTGTCAAAAATGGCAGACGGCTCAATAAAAAGAAAATTTAAGATAACTTGTTGGCGTACCATACAATTTTTTTTCAATCGGAAAGGCTTACTAGGTAGACCAAACGCGTCACAGTATGCAGTTCGTTACTTTTCCCTTGAATTCTACCACTAAGCGTGTAAAATATGACCAGCCTAGATTCACGCCTTATCTAAGATTGTGAACTTACATGAATTGTCATGGTAGTTTTGTGGGTCCTTTTTCAAAGTTGCTCCGATCCATCATTAGACCTCATGCATGTTTTAAAACGAAGTACACATGTTGAAAGGCAGATGTGCGACGCAATGTCTATGTATTGAGATCATAATAGAAATGTGGAAGTGGTGAATCTAAATTAGGAGGTAATTTTATTGAATAGAAAACAAATCTTCAATACGCCTTTGTTTTTTCTGCATCAATCTTTTTACAAGTTTCAATTTTCAGACAAGTCAGGTAATGCAAACCAAACCCAACCCACCCACCCACCTCCCTCAACTTGGTAAAAAAAACCAGGCCACTTACTATTCAAACTGAAAACTCCTTACAACAACAAGATGATAGTTCAAATATCGCGCAGCAATCTACAATCCCATTTCATGTTGAAAGTATTTGAGATAATCAGGAATTATTTGCTTTTATATCAAATAGTCTCGTATTAATTTTGGACAGCGTTTTTTGTTGTGTTCTAATTCGAGTTACTATAACCCCGCTTATCCCAGCTCGAGTATTCTGGTACGAGCTCATTTCATCTGCTGCTAAGCCCTGAACCAGTGCAGTGGCTTGTTTACCTAAACCACCAAAGTTGTTGTGTTACCACCAACCCATATTTTCTGGGTATTTTTGTGTTAATCAGTTACTGCGTTTTAATCTTTCTATTCACAGGTGTTAAGATCATTTATGCAGGCATTTGGCAGAGCACTAAAGGCAGCTCTAAACGAAATTAGGACGATTGGCTATGCGCATAATTGTATAGTAAACTGTGCACTATTAAAGATACATTAAAACTTCAACCAAACTGTGGTAAGTGTAGACAGAAGGCCCTAAGGCAGCAGCTGTAAAGTAAAGTGGATGGATACTGGGTATCGTCAAACCGTGGACGTCTGTTCAGGCTAAGATCCAACAATATACTGTGGGTTCTCGACCGTTCACTTCCGGTAGGGAGCGACGTCACACTCGTGTATGGTTTTTTTTTGAGACAGCTTAAACTCCCGAGTTAGGTCGGCCTGATTCACTACACTCTCCTCCCTCTTCATTGGTGAAGGTTGAGATCCTTAACAAACATTAATATATATATAATTATATTACAATTACTTTAAAACACAAAATAGTCCTTCGGGAATACAAGATACCCCATGAATATCTCAGTCCGCCAAAAATATCTCTTTATGATAATGAAATTAGTTATAAGATAAAAATCTACAACTGAAGATGCCACAATCTGCCTCTTCTTTATATACATAAATATACCTGGCTCACATTACAGCAGCATAAGGACACCTTGGACGAATGCCCTTATACACTGGTACAGGTTCCGCCGGTTGTCGTACTGGTTTGCTGTAGTAATCGGGTGGTCTCATATTTCCAGATGGGCCCGCCACGAAAGCTGCAGTTTTCGCCGAGGTAGGCTGGTGGTACTGACTGCTGCTTCCCGAGGAAGTAAGGAGCATTCCGACTCCAAACATAAGCCTATTTCCGAGGGATTGCGCCCTTACCGGGTCAGCTGATGACTGGTTGAAAATTCGGATAGCTGCTGTCACTCCGAAATGTGAACAATTTGGGAATTTCCTCAGCCCAGCACTACCACGATGTCTGCCGCCCATGAAGCAATGGACAATGTATGTCGCTGATTATGACATACAATGCATCTCCATCGAACGTTCATGCAACGACAGTGAACATCCGAACATAAAACATCTCCTGCCGGCCCTCAGCAAATGCAAAACAAGTGGTTTGGGTGGGCTTGAGCAAGTCCTCAGCATTCTGATGAAAAAACTTCTCTGCTGAAGCCATTCAGTAGGTTGATATGGTCCGGTCCACCCAAATCTCCTAAAGCTACAACCTGCGGGTGATCCAACCAACTGCGACAGTCTAAATGTATTTCTCCAGTGGTGAACGACGACTGGTAGTGTTTTGGGATGCACGCCACGGGATTCTCCAGGTCCTGCAAATGAAGGTACTAGTTGGATATTCTTGGGTTCGCTGTAGACGATTATTCCTCCCACTACGTCCACAGGCAACATGTTGTGGTTGGTAGGAGAACTCTCAGAACAAAACACCTAAATACTCAAGAAGAATGTTCCATCTGGTGTGTCCGCCTTCCTGTCCCAGAATGCGCCCGCGTTGTAACGGTCCAAGTGGAAAAGTGACATCAAACACAGCTGGTAGACCTACTGCGTCCTGGTCCATTCACTCTCGTCTGTCCCCGAATGCATCCAAACACCATTCTTTCTGCCAAGTCTGAGATGATCTGGAGCCCAGCGGCACTTGCGGCATGCTGGCCGTGGTCAAGCGGAAGTTCCTGCGCAAGGAGGCTAAAGGGGTTCCTCGCTGATGAACTGTGCAAACCTCTCTCTGCAAGGATAGGCTGCATCTGTTATAGTATAGATCCATAAATCACATCTCCAGAATATCAATACTGCAAGGGGAGTTTCAACTGGATGAAGTGGAAACGCCTGGGTGCCTGAAATGTTTCATCCCAAGTTGCAAACCGTATTTGAACAGATCTTGATGGAGGGGATTCAGCTTAGCCGTCGAACTTATGTATTCCGAAGATGCGTTTACTGCCCTGCACTGCTATCATCACATGGTCCGCTCTTTCTCCCAGCGCAGCAGCTTATCAACCATCTCATAGGCTGGAAACTGCATTTAGCAATACAGCACATCAGCGGAGACTATGCGAAATGATCTCCGGCATGTGTCTCTGGCTAGCGTGTCAGCGTCTAACTTCTCTTATCCAGGGAGCTACATGTCGACAGTGGGCAATATTCCCCACCAATGTCGCCGACTGCACGATGTCTGGCCGTCCCAATGAAGCAATGGACATGTATTGCGTCTGATAACTATGCTACAATGCATCTTCCATCAACGTCCAATGCAACGACCGAGTGACACTCCGAACCATAACATTCTCCTGCCGGCCTCGCAAATGCACAAACAAGCTGGTTGGGTGGGCTAGCAAGTCTCCAGCATTCTGATGAAAAACTTCCTCCTGCTTGAACATTCAGTAGGTAGGTGAATACTGGTCCGTCCCAAAACCTACACTCTCCACAAACTACAACCTGCGGTGATCCAACACAACAATGCTGAATTCTATGAATGTTGCTCCAGGGTGAAACGACTGGGTAGTAGTTTGGGGATGCACGCCGCACTGCGATTCTTCCCAGGTCCTTCAGCAAATGAAGGTACTGTCTGGTATGTCTTGGGTTCGCTGTAGAGCGATATCCTCCACTACGTCCACCGGCAAAGTTGGTATGGTAGGAGACAATGCTCAAGACACACTATAACTCAAGAAGAATGGTTCCACCTGTGTTGATCCCGCTCTTCCTGTCTCCACGAAGTCACGCCCGCGTTGTACGTCCAAGTGACAGTGACTATCAACCTACAGCTGGTAAGACCACTGTGTCCGGTCCTCTTCAACTCTGCTTCCTGTAATCCCATGCATCAACAACACTTCTTCTGCGCACAGTCTGATGATCTGGAGCTCCAGCGGCACTTGCGGCAATGGCTTGGCCTGTCCAAGCGTAGTCCTCCTGCGCGCAAGGAGGCTAACCAAGGTGGTTCCCTCGCTGATGACTGGTGCAAAACCTCTCCTTGCAACGATAGTGCATCTGTAAGTAGATCCAAAACACATCTCAGAATTCAATACTTGCAGGGAAGTTCACCTGGATGAAGTTGAAAACTGCCTGAGGTGCTGAAATGTTCATGACAAGTTGCAAACCGTATGAACAGATCTTGATGGAGGGGAATTCAGCTTGGCCGTCGAACTTATGTTTCCGGATGCGTTTATGCCTGCACTGCATCATCTAAGGGTCGCTCTTTTCTCCCAGCGCAGCCAGCTCTCAACCTCTCAGGGCTGAAACGCATTAGCCATTAGCAGCAACAATCAGCGGAACTATGGGCGAAATGATTCCGGCATGTGTCCTCTGGCTAGCGGTGTCGTTAACTCTATCTATCCAGGGAGCTACTGTCGAAGTGGGCAATATCAACTCCAAATGTCGCCGACTGTCTAGGATTCCTGGCTGGGACCTAAGCTCCGTATGTAACAGAAAGTAATTTCCCTGATGGCTTTTCACTCTTCCTGTCGTTCGTCGCTGGAAATCTCTAGACTGGCCCGGTCCTGTCGGTTCCGGGCCTTGCTCTCTTTTCTTCGAGTTGCCCTCAACGTCCTTCGATGCGTTGATCTTCCCTCGATCCTAATGTACGATCCGGTTGACTCTTGACGTTCTCTCCTCGATCGTAGTATGGGGTCGTGGACTCTCTTCCCTTCTCTTGCTCGTACTTCCGGTTAGATGTTCTCTCCGGTCTGATCTTCTAGGGGATAAGAACTTTTCTTCTGGGTCCAGAGCCACCAATCTCCGATGATGTAGAGGGCTTGAGGATGAACACATCAGGTGACTCTAACCTCCATATTCTCTCGACACTACTTGGAATGGTAGATCCTCCTTAAGCCGTATGTCACGCGAATAACTCGGTGGCATATAACTTTGACGAACTTGGCTTGGAATATGAGTTTCTTACAATCCAATGGAGGAGAATTTGATCGATCCAATCATCGGAAGATCACACTGGCAGCTTCACGAAAGTTACAATCATCGGCCGTTTACCCATATTAGAGCCAAGTTCATACTGTAGGATGGCAGCACGTTTGAAGTACTGGTTGGGTAGCTGCTATGAAGTGCCACGTAGAGACTATCACACTCCACCAATATGCGACTCTGCTCAATGAAGAACGCAATGAAAATAGGCCCTCCCATCTCGCTGGCGAAGATCTTCAAAACTTGTTGTCTCCTCCTCTCAGCACGCTTCCAGGAATCTCTTCTGGGAGCTCCTTCCATCAGCTGATCTAGAATAGAACAACATGTTAATACCACAGTCAGGACAGAGGTAATACATCTATTGCCTCAGCCTGTTCTTTTGGTTTACACTACACACGAAGCTACCATTCTTGCCATTCTCACATTGACATTCAATAAATTCTCCCATTGCGGGCTACGACACAAACAAAATAAACTATCTGTTTTTTGACGAGCTTCCGACAATCTTACCTTCCTGCAAGGCTTTCTTTTCCATTGGTCAACCATAATCACGGTAAGTCTCTGTCATTACAGGGCTTCAATCCTGTCATGATTGATTGTCTCCAACCTTTTTCTAAGTTTACCATATACAGGTAGTTTGGTTATCTTAACGGACACATCCTGGGCCCTTCCATTTTGGTCTATTTAGCACATTACACACTTTGGTGTAGTTGTGTCCTAATATATAAACAGAGTCACCTACCGATATGTGCGTGCAAATCACCTTGATGTCATAGTCCACGACTTCTGTCCTACAGCTCTGAGTGGTTTAAGCTTTTCCTGCTAAACCGTGTGTTGCATTGGATCTGAGTTACTAATCTGACACATACCTGTCGTAGTCTGAGTATCTCTGTTGACTGACCAGGAAACATCAAATCACAGGCAGTGATTGAACTCCCTTCCAGATCCACATATTATTAGGACTATAACCTGTGTTTCTGTTAACTGATGATCGGAGGGCACTTGCAGTTGTGGAATATATTCGTCCCATCTGCAGGTGTACAGACTTGCGAAGCAGTCTTACCGCACTCATCCGAGTGTTCTAAATTAAGTCCAACTTGACCATTTGCAGATGGTCTTAAATGCTGTAGTTCTTGCTTTATGTATCTAGAGATAACTTAATACACAAAGCTGTTAAAATAGTTACTCTCAAAATTAGTGCCCTATCAGTAAATATTTGAAATGGGAAACCAAACCGGAGAACTATTGCTGCAGCTCGGGACGGGTATCTTCTGGACATTGACTTCGAAAAGTGTATAACATTCACCCATTTTGTAAATTGATCCTACCATTACAGTCATGTACGTATTGTCATTTTATAGTGACTGGTAAGTGGTCCTAAGAAGTCAAGAATGTACCCGTTCCATTGGTGCACCTGCATGAATGCGGTGGTAAGCTGCCAATTCATTGCTTTGACGATTCGGCTTCTTGTTTTCTATTACAAATAGAAGCAAAGATTAAATTGCGTAACATCCAATATCAGAGTATTACAATATAAAACGTTGGTTTACACCTAAAGGGAGCAGTTCGTTCTTGACC
>CAJDSM010005346.1:0-16361 GCA_903981925.1 Ostrea lurida | reverse complement strand
TCCTACATAAATATGTAACATATACAGATTTTTATATAATTGTGAAATTATCAGATATCCATTTTATTCTTATATTAGTAAAATGTGAAGGGTAAAATTCGTAAAGTGGGATCAAGAAAGCACTAATATGACCTATAAAAGTAGGGAACCCGAAATGCAATGTACCTTTTATAGTATTTTAAATTAACTTTCATATGGTGTCTAGAAATGAATTTTATGAATTATTGAGAGGGCCATAGGTTTGTAATGAGGTCTACAGGAAATGAATTGGTACCCTTCCCTTCTGACAGAAACACCTTTATCTCCCCATTTCATGACAATGCAAACACCACAATGTCTGTGCCACAATACAAGATTTTGTCAATGAGGAACTCCTGACATCGTTTTAATATCCACTTCAGAAAAAAAATATTTTGTCAAACACTACTTTGCTTCTACAAACAAGTACTCTGAAGTTGATATNATACAGATTTTTATATAATTATGAAATTATCAGATATCCATTTTATTGTTATATTAGCAAAATGTGATGGGTAAAAATCGTAAAGTGGGATCAAGAAAGCACAAATATGACCTATAGTCAGTTGGAATTCCAATGGGCACAAATTAAGCTCCTTGATTAGGTAATTGTTTTTTTGGGGTTTTTTTTTGCATTCTTATGAGGCAGAATTTATTCAAAAGCTTCTACAAGCAAAGAAAAAATATCATGCTGTGGTCTTTAACTCAACATTTACATATTTCAATGTTTTATCTACTAATCAAGTTACAAAAAAACATTTCATTCATATTTCAATTCAATATATCTCAGTGAACTTAAAATATAACACACCAAAGGGTCTTCAATACCTGCTTCTTACTTAAGATATTTAAATATAGATGTTAACAGCAAACTAACAATTCAACTTTATGACAAATGGGACGGTGTCAACTTCACAATCATCAACTTCCCATATTTACATAGCAATATTCCATTATCACATGCATATGGTGTTTATGTCTCTCAACTGATTTGATACACAAGAGCTTGTTCTAGCTAAGGTCAGCATTAAAAAGAGGCAGTCTACTGGCAAATAAGCTGATGTTGCAAGGGTTTCAACAATCTTCTTTAAAGTCAAATTACATTTCGTAAATTTGATGCATGGTCATTACAATGATCTAATTTTTACTAATGCATCCTGTCATTGGGTAAAATTCTGTCTGACACATTCCATACCAATTGTTAGGCGACTCTTAACATAGACTCTGACTACGGATCACTCCATTTACCCAGTCCAGATAAAGGACTCGCAGTGTGACCGGTCAACAGGGGATGCTTACTCCTCCTAGGCACTTGGTCCCACCTGGTATATCCAGGGGTCCATGTTTGCCTTGAATTCTGTATTCTTTAATGGGAGTTATGGGATTGATAACTGTTCTGCCATCTTTACCTTTTCATTCTGAATATTGAATTCTTATCATGGATACAATATTGAATAATCATCAATATTTATAAATGACCCCCCCCAATCATCGTTCATTTTGAAATTGTACCATACTAGAGTGTTACTTTGTGTATATCAAGCTCATCATTTTTCATGTCAAATAGCTATGCAGTAAAAACACATCACACCAGAAGTTATTGTAAATCTAGAAATAAATGTTTCCCCCAAGTCTAATAATTTATTTATAACATCATTATTATTAATAATGGCCATAATTATGTCTACCCATGTTAAGCTTTTTATCCAGAAAAAAAATAAAAAGTATCATTAGCCACAAAAAAGGAGTTTGGTGAACCATCAATGGTCAGTAATGAGTCGGTATACTGAAGAAATTATCTCATTATCGTTTATAATAACAAGTGCAGCTACCTTAAGGTACCACACCAGTAATTATTTTCACTACTTATTAATACTATAGAGGGAAAAAATCATTAAAATTCAATTTGCTAAATCGACACTAAATAACACAATTGGAAATGTTCTATGTATAACCTCTCATCATCTGCTGGCACCAGAAAAACAACACCCTACATGGCATTTTCTAATTTTGTTTTACCCACAAACAAGACTTATACCCTCAAATCCACATGTTTTTCACACCTATTCGAATTACATATACATGTCCACAGAATTTTTGACATCAAGAAAAAACTACTGCAGTTCACAATATTGACTGGAAATGGTACATGGTGTATGACTGGCTTACTAGTACTACTACAATCTAAGTGGCTTACTATTATAATATGTACTACAATGTGAGGCGCATTGACGCTAAAGTTTTACCATCCAAAATTTCTGGTGATACCTGAATCGGCTGAAAATATATGTCATTTCTTATCTTTATTTCAATATTACCCCGACAAAATAATGTTCAATCAGTACTTTAATTGTTGGATATTTCTTGACCATGACCTCAAGTAACCTAGATAATCATAATGTAAATCAATCGCGCAAGATGTACAGTCCAGGTGATGACGTGAAACCGTGTCTCTAAGAAATAGAAAATTAAATATGTCATGGGAACACAAATATTTTCACCACTCCGCTTCCCAAATATGCGCTGTATATTTAGATTAAGCAACTGATAATTGGCCCCTCGCTAATTAATAAACAAATTTATTTTTACAACTTACAGTGTACTTTTAATTGATGACGTGTACACATATTTTGTCGTTGCGTTAACTAAACAATGTAAATATATATGCAGAAAATTCGCACAAAGTGAACGGAAATTTATGTGTCTAATTCCTTTAGGGTTTAGGAATACCGACCAGGAAAATTCTTATGTCTAAAAAAGTTATTCGCATGTAGTGATGAAAGCGGCGACATCAAGGTTTCGACAGCGGATGAAATGCCTACCCCCGACTCCGGATGTGCTGTGCTTTTGTTTTGATTTGTTTTTCATGGCATAGGTGCACTAACTGAGATCAATGCTAAAGAATTTTCACAACAATCTAGACAGTGTTTGAATTTTCCAAAGAAGTTTTATCATGAATGGACGATAATATAATATGCTCCTGCATGTCCTCATGATGATGGAACAAAAATCACTAAATATTACATTGCTAAGAACAAATTGATAATCTAATACAACAAGATGGTCTGCACAATCACTAGATTTAAATATAAAACATCTGGTTACAATAGAATCCTGTGTTTATTTCATAAACTCACAACATGATCCGAGGAAATTGGGACAGTGTGGGAATTTACACAATATCAGAGACTTTGTAATTAAAGGATGTTGTAGGCTGAGCTTTTGAGAAAACTGCGCAGGACGTGCTGTCCAGCTAAGTATTTTACTGGTTCAATACTGACCCAAGGGTGCAAACATATTACGCATTTACAACTGAACCCTGTCCAGTTGAAAATTTTTGAGTCAATTCAGATTTTGAAAGGGTTTGGTTAGGGACTATAGGGTTTTGTGGCGGAAGGATAGATCAAATCAAAAAGCATGATTTTACAGTTTCTATTTCATCCAATATAACTTCTATTTTTATACCCCTATTCCGTATATTACAGATTTTAAATTTAATGATACAAGTAGATGAGACTTGGAACTAGTTCAAATATTGTTATTTATTAATTTTGTTGAGGTATTATTCCAAACAGAATACATATTCTTTAAAAAAGTCAATGTCAATTTTACTCGAAATTCTGTGCAAAAAAAATCAGTATTTTGGCCAATATTTTTAAAAATTTGAACCGAAATCCTCTACTTTTTAAAAGTTTCATTTTAAATTTTGAACAAGACTTCTGTAATATTACGTGGAATTTTTTAAGAAATTGACATCAACTCCTAAAAAATGTATTTATTAAACTCTGAAATTTCGATATCACTGAATTTCTCTAAAAAAATATATCAAGTGAGAAAGGTCATTATTTATCTACATTTACAAGTAATTAAATCATTTTTTATATCTGTAATCGTAGAAGACCAATTATTATGTACTTATTTCATGTAGCTGATTGATTTGTAGTTCCTTATGGTTTTGTTTACACCAAAGACAATGGAGTTTAAATGAGTAAATCTTGAGTAAATTTTAAGTGAAAAATGGTCATGTTTAAAACACTGTAGGTTCGAAAACAAGCCATGAAAACCCAAATTTTTTCTTTTAAATTTCCGCGATTCTCTTTCAATGTAGAAATCAAAAATACAACTTCCAAGAGAGAGGAGCGGAGGAGGCTTAAACCTCACACTAGAACCTCTTTAATACCAGAGCGACTAAAGGAGGTATAATCAGATGAAAAGGAAATGTTGACATGAATATTTCGAGGTAAGGATTTTTAATTCTCCTCGCGAACAAGCAAAACAGCTTTCAAAACTTCAAGTGGTCCTGTGGCGGTTGAAATGATGGCCATTTTAAAAGTGGCAAATAAAGTTTAGTTCCAGCTTTAACAAAAGTTTTTAAGTTCACGCAGAAAATCACCCTAAATTTTAAAAGTGTTTTAGCCAATGAGAAATCGGCAACTAAGTAAATCACTTTAAAATAAAATTAAATGATATTTATTAAGGGATGTCAACGAATATTCGAACTATTCGAATAAGTCTTCGATGGCCATCGACGTTCGACTAAAAAAAATTTAGTCGAATAAGTCAAGTAAAAAAATTTTAGCATAAATGAACAATTTATCGCATTTCGTGTTCCCGTCTATCTCACAATTGTCAAAAAATATTTGCATTTTCCGTTAATTCAGTTCCATCTAAAGCAATTTCCGGTTTCGTCTACCGGTTTACTTGTAATGCAAAACTACTCAACCTCAACCTGCAGCATAGCGGGAGAAAAAAAATATATTTTTTAAGATAAAGACTCCGTACAAGGGTATCACAAGCAGAAGCGAAAATGATTAAACTAATGTGTTCTAATGCTGGGTGGGGGGGTATCAAAATGCCAATAATTTCAACGACATTTTCCGTTGAGCGGCGTGTTGTGGCATGTTTCTTAATTAATTGTACTAAGCGTTGTCATTTTGGGGTATATCTTAAAGGACTTCTACAGATAATTGAGGCAGCATGCGGCGGTAATTTTACAGCCCATGAGATAGGGCTCCGTTAATTGTTAATAAACACAATCTAATTAAAATTAGATAGTTATACAACACTCAAGGTGTTTTCATGTTTATACCATATGGTGGCCTTTACATAAAAAAGTTCATTGAAGTTAAATGCTTTTTTTTGGTGTGTATCTAATTGTTGGTAACTACACTTAAAAATCAGCACGTAAGTTTTATTGTATGACGGAACATCGACCGTAGACAGTGGTAAAAAAAAAACCTGTCCGAATTTAATCGAAGTATTCTTCGAACTAAAGGCATCGAATAATCGGACGGTTAACGTAAGGAAATGTTCGCTAATTTTGACTCCTAGAATATTATCTTGCATTAAAAAAAGAAAAAATTGGAAAAATGAGTTTCTTTGTTTTAAAAAATGTATTCTCATGCATAAACTAGTTTATACAAAAGACCTGAGGATGCAAGATCAAAAATAAGGTTTTTGAATAGAATTCTTTGTGGGTAAAACATTCATAGTACAAGAATTTAGCTCAATCAGAATTACAAAGTGAGCCCATAACAATTGCTTCCCCTGCTTTAAACATACTTCTAAACTCAATTCAAATAATATAATAAAGGGAAATTGTTCTATTTTCATTTTGTCGAGATAGTACGCCTCAATGTGGTATGGTGGTATTCAATTTTCCTTTTTTGAAATTTTACAATACCCAAACCCTTCAACACTAGAATCATGATTTCTAAGCAGACAGTTCTTGTGAAAAGCAATTCATTCTGGACTACAAAGTTCCCGTGTCTTGGAGGCAACTTTACGGAATGCAGTTCTTCCCGTGACGTGAAAAAAAAGAGAACGGTGACAATGATAACCTAAAAGCCATCCAATACATGGTGTTCTCTAGATGTAGTCATTATTCTCAATATCGTGCCACACGAAACCAAGGGATATTTAAAGCTGACGAAACAGGCTCAGTGTCTTCAATAAAAATGAGACAAAATGAAATCATCTGCTTGACAGGTATCTGATTGGAAAGTGCCCAAATAATAAGAAACTTTTATGATTTTCAATTACAAGAGTTCTAAATCAAATATTGGCTTATTGCACAGGCAACTTAATAATCATTGCGTATTGTATTGAACCCTTTCCTTATAAAAATGCTATAAGTTACTTGGTTAAAATCAGAAAATTCTACAATATCCATTGTGGTGTGTTCAGGGAGATGTATACCAATATGTAATGTCACTCTTAAATGGAAATTGTTGACAAGTTTGCGACTTGAAATAGAAAACTAATAAACCACTCAGCTTGAGCTAATTCTTTCATAAGTAAAATAATTATGGTGGTTTAGATTGATGGGTTCATGGCCTCCTGTGTATTGACTTTATACTAAATAGAGCCATCCCAAAATGGCACTCAAGCATATATATGATAGGACAACTCCTTTAACTGACTCAAGGTATCGAAACCTGTTCTACAAGAGGAAAATCAACAAGAGCTGAGAAAAACATTTTCCCCAATCCTGTTGCCCTTGTGGACTCAAACCTTTGACCCCTTACAACCAAAATGGGTCTACAGTCAAACCTCAATTATCCAATTCGATGGTACCAATAATAAAAAACTTCAATATATCTGTGATTCAAGTATCAAAAGGGTAAAAATATTTAGAAAAATAGGTGGCTTGGGAATTTCCGACAATATCACACTATTAGTAGTCATTCAAGCAACTTTGGATTCAAAATACTGGCTTTGGTTGTCTCTAAATCACAAAGCTTAATGCCCTGAATCAAATCTATTTAATGTTTACTAATTAACCCTTGACTTTGGTTAATTCATATTGCACTCAGCCTCTTTGGCCATAAACCATCTCAGTACCTATTAAAAGCTTTTAATATTATTCCTCTACTAAAACATTCTACTTCTTGTTTATTTTTACGTATGACCTTGACCTTTGAACAAAATACAGGGTACTTTGATCAATTAAGATAAATTTTCTCAAAAGTATAAACCTCTAATATCTTCTTGATAGAAAATTCTTGGCTGAACAAATTATCCTGAACTCCTATAGTGGCTAGAGGTCTTGATCTTTGACCCAATATGTCCTAGTTCAGTGACCTGTTCATTCAGCAACCATCGTGTCATGTACACATCTAGCATCTTTCCGAATTACATTGCTTATGACCCTTGAAAATAATTTTTTTAAGACTTTAATCTAGAAGACCTTGATCCAATGTCCAATGACCTTGGTTTTTTAACAAGACATTGTCCATTTTTTCAAGTTTTGTGAACAAATATGATCTCTAATGTCTTTCTATTTAGCAAAACTTGAAAAAAATTAGTAACATTTTATTATACCTTTACTGATTTTTCACTTTATAAAAGTAGGTGGTTAAGATTTGGCTAATTCCTGGAAAATTGCCCGTTGCAGGACTAATCCCCGGGCGTTTGAGTCCATATGAACTAATCCGCTGCTTCTGAGAACTAAATTCCCGGCTACATCGTAATCCTCTAGACTTTTCATTTTTTTTAATAATTACAAAAAGACCCGAAAATGTTTCGTCATAATTTTTTCAGGCCAACGTGCCATGGATTAAACGTCACGTATTAACGCTAACGCTATTGTTACGTCACCAAATGCTTTGTACGATACAATGCTTTGCAAAGGCCTGTTAGTAAACACGGCGACAAACTTCAACGGCAATTTTAGGTTTTGATGACTTTTGATACGATTTTTTTGAGTGAATTTTGGGAATTTTATTAAAACTTAAAGTCTCTGTGATAGTGTAAACGCAAAGAAAACCGTTTAGGGATCGTTGTCTGTTGTTTAGAAACTTAATACTGCATCCGCAGAAAAATATAATGGTTTATCGAGTATTGATTCAAATGAAACTGTTTTTCGGGAATAGTCCTGGCTTCGGGGAACTGGAGAATCTTGCTACCCGCCCTCAATGATATACGTTAAAACTGTATATTAATTGATGATGTGGCAGGAGGCCATTACACCATAATGGTCATAATCAAGAGTAGGAAAGTATGGTGTGAATGAAAGGAATGAAAGGTGGAACAGAGAGCATCTAAATCTTGTCAGTAGGACCTATTATCAATGCAAGGTCATTTGATTGGCTGGATGTTCTGACTTAAAGGAAAAGTTCTTAAAAATACTTTTTTTGCAATGCCAAAGGCCCACACTTGATTTCTGGCACCAGGATTTTGGGAAAAGTTGCCACAAGTTCATTGTGTCTATGCAGACAGCCTATGTAAGTCCCACAAGTTTCATTGTGTCCAAATGCAGACAGCCTAAATGTAAAGTTTCCACAAGTTCATGTGTGTCTATGCAGACAGGCCTATGGTTCATGTGTGTCTTAATGCAGACAGCCCTAATGGTTCATTGGTGTCTGATGCAGACAGCCTATGGTTCATTGTGTCTTGCCAGAAGCCTATGGTTCATTGTGTCCTATGCAGACAGCCTATGTAAGTCCGCACAAAGTTCATTGTGTCTATGCAGACAGGCCCCTATGTAAGTTCGCCAAGTTCATTGTTGTTATGCAGACAGCTTAATGGGTTCATTGTGTCTATGCAGACAGCCTATGGTTCATTGTTTGTCTTGCAGAAAGCCTATGTAAGTCCGGCAATGTTCAGATTGTGTCTATGCAGACAGCCTATGGTTCATTGTGTCTATGCAGACAGCCTATGGTTCAGACAGCCTATGTGTCCGGGGTAAAAAAGAGTTACTGCTGTTTCACTATGTGATCCATATAGCTAAGCTCTGGAGACTGAGCCTTACCTCTGGTGTAATGAGTTTCATAGTTTTTATTGAGGCTTCCCTGCTCAGCAGTACCATGAACTCGGTTCAGTTGTTTGATGTTCAGAAGTCAAAAGGAGTTTTTAAAAGAAATAATATGAGCCATTGTTTGACCCTGATTTATGGGCCATGAATTTCAGTTCAGATTATACTTCAGCTGTTCTGAAAACTGTGATATCAAAAGATTGCATCATTCTTCTCTAAAGGTTTGGCCCCCACCCCTCAGCTCCCATGGAGGCAAGGGCCATGAAAATTCACAAATTTTGTTACTACATTAAGCCAGTCTGGTGTTTGAATCCTTAGATATACCAAGTTCATGACAGACAACAACAGGCAATATAGACTGCAATAGTATATTTGCAGCAGGGCATTGACAGTGTGTGATGAGGATTTACCGAGTTTTCAGATTTGGTAAACGGTTGAGTAAAACCTACCTCATCCGACTCAAACACATGGCACAAAACTTTGGCTTGTTTCTTCTTCCTTAGCGATTCTTCGCCCGGTGATGACAGAATCCTTCTTCTGGCCATAATGACCAAGATCTCCCCAATATCAGCAATGTAGGATACAGTCCTTAATGAGTGGTCCATCATTATCTCCTACAAAGTGTCAAACAGAAAATAGTCTTAATACCATTCATACAACATCACAGCTATTGAACAGTCATGATTTGATGTTAAAACAAATATATTCAAATTTGTTGCAGGCAATTAGATTTCCAGTTTATTGAAAGATTTATATATACTGTATCTCTCACTATCAATTCTTATCTCAATTCAAATTTTTCTTCCTGACCCCCCCCCCCCCCCCCCCAAGAAAAACCCTTTGTCCCTAGTTACTCGATACACATACATTCACTTGATAACATATTTTTGGCTATGTTATTTTCTTTAAAACCTCAAAACAGTTGATTACTTGCATTCTGTTGATCAAAACTAATTTTTCAACACAGATGAAGAACCCCCTCAACTTTTGTTGCCAGGGAGTGATTAGAAAAGGTCCCTGCTCATTCCAATATCCATTAGTTTCAATTAAAGACATGCTGTTCATTACGTTTACATATATAACAACTATGTGACCTAAAAAAAATTCTGGAAAATTTGGCAATATCTCAGGATTATTCGTATCTCTTAAATACCAGGCACACATTTCTGAAAATCAGGTCTCCGTGAGGAGAAATTTAGTATTCTATTGTGCGAGTACAGGGTGTTCCTATCTCACGACTGATAATGTAGCTTTTGTTTATACTGTAGTATAACATTAAACTGACAGCATCAAAAAGAAATTGTGGAATTTAGACCATTGATCTTAAAATAATATATATCGGTTCATTACTCTCTCACAGAGTCAAATACTATAGCAAAAAAAAAAACAAAATGATGGCAAATACCAAATTGTTTTCTGCTATTATCTGGAGCACCTATAGTTCTATTACCCTCTGTCAGGCAACAAGAGGAGAACACAGTTAAAGAAAATATCTTGTCAACAAGGTGATATATAACATGCATTCTTTTTAGCACTTCACATCCAATAGCTGAAAGGTTAATAATCTCCATACCTGTAAAGGACAGAGTGGAGTCCCTGATGCCACCCTCTGTTTACCTGTGGTCTGTATTTAGCACGTTTTACATTAGCTGTATTGAGCACTTGTTTACCTGAGGTCTGTATTTCACGTTCCGTACCCTTAGGTTACCTGGTACCTGTAGCATTGTTTACTAAGAGTGGTACCTTTCTAGCTAACTGTTTACCTTGTAGGTCTGTATGTAGCGACTTTTGCTGTAGGTCTGTAATTACAACTTACACTGTTGGCTGGTAGCATGATTAGCCGTTAACCTGTGTCTTATGTAGACTGACGAGAACAATGCTGTTTCATCTTACTGTAGGATCTTGTATGTAGCACTGTTTATTGTAGTCTGATTAGACGTTCGGTCGATGTAGCACTGTTTACCGTTAGGTCTGTTTAAATGTCCTTAGCCCATGTACGTTACCTGAGGTCGTATCTGTAGCTGTTTACTTTAGGTCTGTATGTTAAGACTGTTTACCTATCTAGTTAGCACGTCTTGTTAGGTCGTATTAGATAGTTTTACCTGTAGGTCTGTATGTGCACGGCGTAGGTTCCTTAGTCATTAGCATGTTGTACTGTAGTCTATGTAGACTGTTTTATGTGTCTATCCGTCAAGGGGGGGGGGGGGGGGGTGTTTTAGCACTTAGCTGTAAGTGTATAGCCCTGTTTACCTAGCTGAATTTAGCTGTACCTAAGTCTGTATGTAGCATGTTTACCTGTAGGTCTGTGAAGATTATTTACCTGTAGGTCTGATGTGAAACTGGTTACCTGTAGGATCTGGTATTTTTAAGCATGTTTACCTGAGGTCTGTATGGCACTGTTGAACCGTACGTCGTAGTCACTTCGTCTGAGGATCTGTAGTTACCTGTACGAAGTCTGTATTTAGCACTGTTACCTTGTAGTCTGATGTTCGTGTGATCGTAGTTTACTGTACCTGTATCGTGTAGCTGTTAATTGATATAGCACTGTTTACCTGTAGGCTGTTGTAGCACTTTCTATAGTCTGTAGTAGCACGTTTACCTTAGGTCTGTAATAGCACTGGTTTACCTGTAGGTCTGTATCTTTAGACTGTTTACTGTTAGTTCTTATGTAGCACTGGTTTACTGTACTGTATGAGCAACTGTTTACCTGTAGGTCTGTATGTAGTTAACTGCTTTCTGTAGTCTGTATGTGCACTGTTTCTGTAGGTTGTATGTAGCGCATGTTTCCTGTGGTCTGTATTGTAGCCTGTTTACTGTAGGGTCTGTATGTAGCTGTTTCTGTGGTCTGTATTTCAGCACTGTTTACCTTGTAGGTCTTTGTAGCACTGTTTACCTGTAGGTCTGTATTTAGCACCATGATTTTCTCTGTAGACACAAAGAGATCTACTGCTGTACTGGGTTGATTCTCCCCCTCCGGAGCCTACAAATAAACACATTTTTCTATGAAGTGCATTCAAACACTGGCATCATTTCAAAAGAAGTAGGGGTTTTCAGGACTAAAATTGACTCAAACAAAGAGACCAATGGGCCACCTGATGCCCACATCATTCACATTTTCCTTCCTGGTTTATCAACATCTGCACAAATCTATTAGGAGCTGCATTCTTATGTAGGACCCAAGTTGTGAATAATTTTGGATCAATGCTGTACTATCTTAATTTAGTCTTGTCCTCATTATTCCAGTGTCGTCCAGTATTGAACATGAAAACTTTATTGCGACACTATAACCTTTAAACTGAGGTGTATATTTGGTTGAACTTCTTGACTTTAAACTACATCGGATGTTTGAACATACATATTTATATATTCTTCAGTAAACTTCAAACAACTCTTGTGACTCTGACTGAACAAACTTAATTGTGGAACAAAGTAATGATTTGACAAAATTTTTGAGCAGATTGATTTACTTTGTAAGTACGACTAGTTGCTGTCATAAAACAGTAATACTCGCTTACAAGTGTTTGCCTTTAAAAATACTCAACGTCGAATTTGTGTTACCAGCAAAGAAGCCACTGTACATGTATAGTTACCAAATGACATATCAAATACTATACATATATATATATACATGTATTAATGCTGCACATTGTCAAGAGGCATTGAGTATTATGTTGGGCCAGTGCCCCGAGGTCACCCAAAACCTATATTTAAAACAGTTGAGGTTCTGACCCCCTAAACTACATATATTCCTACTGCACATATCAAGATGCATCAAATATTCTGATAAGCAAGTGCACTAAGGTCATCCTAACCCCCATCATTTTTCATTGCTAAAATATCTTTGAAATGGTTGAAATTCCAACCCTCAAGAACAATGACTTCCTGTTGCGAGTGACGCAATGCACTCAGCACCAGGATTTTTTTTAGGTCATTTATCCACCCAATTTCCCCCTAAAAGTGAAAAATCAAAATTCCCAAACTACATTGCACACCTATAGGATATCACCAATCAAACTCCAAAAGATTATTTGGCTACTGCATTAAATGGAAGTCTTGGAGGAGTTTTAGAAACCAGGCTTGTTTTGAAAAACCATTGGTTTGGTGTTTTTTTTAGTCCCATTTGGCCCCCAGGGTAAAATTCAAAATTCCAAAACCTTATTGCACATCTACAGCACACCATCTATCATATTCTGAAAGATTAATTGGTCACTTCTTTGAAGAGGAGTTTGAGGAAGAAGAAAGGGTGACAGACGGACGGATAGACCAGCTAGGGTAACAACAATATACCTAAACTTTCTTCAGAATGTGCCTGTATAAAAACCATATCAATTTAACTCACTACTCTCATGTGATGTGTTTCTTCAACCTTAACAAAACTTTTCTATTTTTTGGGGGGCTTTAAATTATTATTGTTATTTAATCCATTAATTGCGATGAAATGTTTAATGTCCTTTCATGCCAACAATCATCGTCGGATACCCACGGGTGATCTCATCTTCTACGTATCACTGATAAGTAGAAGACGAGATCACCCGTGAGCATCCAACGATGGCCAACAATAAATTGTCAGAAATCTGTAAAACCTCATCTTTAAATTTCTCAGCAACCTGGGGCCAAGCATTGCTCTTAGAACCCCTACTTCTTTGTATATTGATCTTTTTTGTTACATTAACCAATACAAACATAAACTCAGTCTGATTAATACCAGATCTTTGATCCACTCCAATATTCTGATGTCAATAATACCAAGATCAGAAGACATCCCGGGTAAGGGCAGCATGCACTTTGGTGACCTATGGTCATCCAATCAAATGCTTCTACAACAACCAATCAAACCTATTCTTACATGTTGAATTCAGCATTTACAGTTCCTTCAGAACACTTCGGGGTTTACTGTCTCTTATTCCTACCACCACCGATTTTGCCAGCAACAATTTTATTGGTTTTTCTGAAGTGCATGCTGATGTGACCCGGGATGTCTTCCAATCTTTGTATTAGTGACATCAGATTATCAGATTGAACGTAAACTGTAATTTATTATTAAGCATTTTGCAGCACATCAATAAAAAATATGCAATTCAAAATACAACTGCATTAGATTTGCACTTCTATGACAAATTAAAAAGTAACATAATTAGCATGCCTGCACCTAAATTTTCACTGATGTTACACTTAAACCTAAGCTGAGCAGAATTTTTCAGCAGAAGTATTTAAAACAGTCAGAGAATACCCATTGAAACATCACCTTAAAATAAGACTTTCAAATCATTTTGTCCCTACTCAATACTGCACTTCATTTTATACAACCATTGAATGTGTACATGTATACACATAGTCCCATCTTTAGATCATTTATTTTACGTAATCAAAATTTCTTTTACATTTTCACACACCAACAGAAAACCCCTCTCTTTTTCCCTAACTCAGTTCCTGTCTTTCAATACATGTCATATTTCTAAATATTATTATAAATTAAAATGGATAAACAAAAATTAGATTAATAATGCCTGGGTTCTATGATCTGCAAAAGCACACAAAATTTTTTAAAAACAGAATCATATTAACAAGATGCATATCTTATTTTGCTCCAAACTGTACAGTATTACATTTACAGTAATACAATCAGCCTTTAAGTCTGCAAGTACACATGTACCAGGACAACATATTAGCATATAATCTTACAAGAAAACGAACTATAAGGATAATTGCAAATTACTGAAACAAAGGAAACCTAAAACAAACCAAAGACATGAACCAGCAAATGATATCCAGCAGGCTGTAACAGAAGAGAATTGTAGACACAAGCTGACAGACAGACAGACAGACAGACAGACAGACAGACAGACAGACAGACAGACAGAAAACCTTAGCTTTGTCCTCTGTAGTGGCAGGCTCTGTGGTCTGCTGGCTAGCTGAATTCTTGTAAGAAAGACATTTCAACAGTTTATACCAATTACATACATGTACCACCCTACAAAATACCAGTACCACTCATTTCAACATCCAACTTCTTTTTCTATACTTATGCTGTTCAGTAAATGGAATGAAAGAAAAAAAACCAAAAACCCTTCTTTTGATATCATATATGTGTATCACGATACACTGTACATTCATCATTCCATAAAACGTTCATTCCAAATGTTTATCACTTGTGTAACAGTAATAAATGCTTCACAAATTCTTTTTTTTTTTTTAATACATACTGGCATCTGAAGAAAGAATTATATGGCAAATTTGACAACACTGCAAGCTTACATAATGAATGAAGAAACCAAATCAAAATGACAAAAACTGATTATCTACAGCTACACTTAAGAAAACCAAACAAATATATGACACAGTGTGACAATGATAATGTGTTTGTGAGAGGTACGGCTACCTGATATTTGTTACCAAAATGAAGTGTTCCCAGTGTCTACAACAAATAAACAGCATTTAAATGGTGCAGCCAAACTACAAGTTTTAAAATTATTGTGAAAGTATCCATATCTATGCCAAATAGTTTGATAATGAAGACTTTCCTCAATATCTATGGATGATGGGGAAGAAGTACAAGTCTTGGTGAGATCCTTTCCTATAATTCCAGTACAATCTAGCTATAACAAGAGTTCCAAAAAGTGACCACCACCCCCCCCCCTTCCTGCACTACCATTCTAAAATTTACCTCTTCTAATAATAAGCTTTAAAACTTAACATAAGAATAAACAAGAACAGACTCTATGAGGTGGCATTCAGAAATATGTGTTCCCTTAAAAGGATACATTATAAACTCAAAGGACTATACATTTGTGAGGGATTATTTTGGCTCCTAAAATGATACGCCTCCATTTTAAGAAAAGTTTAGTTGATGCTGAATTTGTATGTGCAATGACAGTCTTTCATTCTGGGACTGGATAAACTGCTGCAATTTCATTGGCAGCAACCAAGAAAAATTATTTCGATAAATTCACTAATTGCATGCAAGCAGACCGAACCTTTTGTACACATGCCGTCATGAAATCGTCACGGCTGATTTCTGAATCATAATTGGTTTGATTACACTGCACTATCAACCTTATTGGTCATTGTGATGTCAGCATCATTATCATTTGACATTGTGACATCACTCACATGGGAAGTTATAGATTTTCACAGGATCTTTGAGATAATTACTGACTTAATTAGTTTTTGTGAATATACAGGATTTATTTATCCAGCCTCGACTTTGACAATATCACGTTTCTTGAATTGACAATTCCATACATCCTATCTCTACAGATGTCATTTGCGATGTATTTTTTCTACACTTTTGAAATTTTTCTGAAAAAATGGAACACTTGCATTTCTCTCTCTTCTGTGTTTTGTTCAAAAACTTGTATGATGTGATTCATGTATTAAAACTTAGCACTTAAAAACAAATTTTTCAATCAAAAATAATGGGAGATGGAAAAAAGCTTCATTTGTAAAGAATTGGCTAGAAAATGGTTGTAAATATTAGCATAAAGTGCAAGTTTCAAATCAAAAGTTACTGTATTGAAAATACAGAGTAACACTAAATGCGTGTATTTTGGCATTTGCATAAAGTACTGCAAGATCTCTTCTTGTATAA
>CAJDSM010005341.1:0-10883 GCA_903981925.1 Ostrea lurida | reverse complement strand
GCTTTGTTTGGTATGTGGTGGTTGTTAACAAATAACACTTGTATTTAGGTGTGTTTAATACAGAGAAAGTGGTGAAAGCCTCGAGAACAACTTCCAACACTGACTTGCAATTTCTCTCTTCATCATGCACACTCTAGTTTCATTAAGTCATGTCAAAAGTATTTTTAAATTTCAAAACTAAATGTTTTAAGGACTTTCAATTTTGAAGTTCCCAATGAAAACTGAATATGTGTTAAAAATTGTCCAAAAGAATCCACAAAGTTCTGTACAACATATACAATTATGTATGTATATCACGTGAACGTGAATATCCAAGAGAATTGGTTTTTATTTGTGCATATCTAATTGCTTTTTGTTTTTTCATTATCAGAGATTCAATTTTTGTTATAGTTGAAAATGTTTTATAATAAAATATGATATTAAGGTATAGTGTTCCTTCTAGATGTGAATTAACCATGAGAGTGATATTTATCTGGTTATGAGCAGAGGTGGATCCAGGGTTTGGCGTTTTAGGAGGGGCGTCCCGGACAGACCTCTGAATGAAGAATCAGGAGGTGGAGTCTGTCTCAGAAAGCTCTTTAGATTTGTTTGGTTTTTTTAGAATTTTAAAAACATTTTGATAAATATTGACCCACACACAGGCAGCTAAGACACCAATATTTTTTCTTGTCTCCTCTGAAGGCTCTGAATCCAGGGATTATTGCAGTTTACAATATTTAACAAATTCTGACAGACTATGGCAAAATTTGGAACAAACATTCATGTAGGTGTATTTAATTAGATTGGATGTTATGTAAGTGCTTTGCATTCTGCTTTAGCACTTGAGGTTACAAATAGTTTATTGAAGACCTATAAAAGTGTGGGCTATATACAGCAAAAGTGATAGGATTTTCTGATTAAGCAAATGTCTATTAAACTCAAAAAAGTTTGATGACAATATTAAAGTTTTAAAGTGGATTTTGGAAGCTCAATATGGGGGAAGCATAAGTACTAGTCTACTACGGTAAATAAAACAGAATGTTTGATTTTGAATTCAGTTTGAATTAGACAAAGAAGAAATAATATTACAGGATGTTAACCAATAGAATATACCCGAGTAACCGTAAACGCCGGGGCATGTAGTTCTACAACATTTATGCGAGTTATTGTTCTTGCACTGAATGGTCGGAAACCGTAGCAGTTCTTCGGTCAGTTGCACATCTTTTGAAGTGCAACCGACCGTGGACTTCCGTATACCATAAAACTTTTCATGATTTCTTATGCATTTGAGACATTCTTAATCAGAATATCGAATTTAGTTTTGATGCTCCGAGTTCTCTGACCGTAACTAGATGTCAAAAAATTCGTAAACGTTTACAATTTTTCGATCATAATGTCATTTTACCAGGTACATTTCGTTTTATTTTCAAACATTCTACGAAAATAATAAATAAAAATTGCTAACGTTACAAATTCAAGTTTAACCCCATTTGTTGGGGGGTAATTCAAATATGACGGTATATACTGGGTAGATGGTATCGTTACGCAACTCCTCCCAAACCATTTACAATTTCATATGACAAGCTAGATTTTAAGGTGGATCTCTACATCGTCATAATGGCTGACTTCCTTTTCGAAATATGGATGAAAATATCACTATCAGGGATATATATAAATTTCATTTCAAAATTAAATGCCTAGCCGACTAGCTCAGTAAGTTAGCACGCTGCCCTCTGAAATGCAGATCGTGGGTTCGATTCCAGCAGGTGTTTTAATTTTTTTTTCAAATTGCTTTCTACTGAAACTGCATTTTTTGACGAAATTGAGTGAATTTAGAATTTTTCTTTTCAAAATATTTGCTTAACATATCCTCTATTTTTCATCCACATCAAATTTCTCTGGTGTAGCACTCCACCTTAAGCCTATAGCGAGAGACCTAAATATACAAATGTCAAATACATTTGTATTTCGAAACTATCAGTTTCTTTCAGCTCTGGTCTGGATTGAGTAGGGATTTGAAAGTTGGATATATATATTAGATTATAATGGACTTTTCGATGACATGCGTGTACATGCCTCTCTCTCTCTCTCTCTCTCTCTCTGTAAGGGGGGGGGGGGTCAAGTGTAATGAATGGGGGACTATCTACCTTATTACCTTTATGATTGTTCATTTCCATTGTTAGAGAATCTTGTAAGCCAGTATGGCATTTTCCCCACGGTGTTATTGATATAGCATAACTATACTTTATAGATTCATTGTGTAATTTTAACCTTGTATTGTTCATTTTGTGAAGTTGTAATATTACGAAGGATGCAATGATCCTTTTTATTTTTATTGACAGGATATGATTTTAATGAACATTTTATGTATTTATTTATTTTAAGAATATCAATTATTGTTCCTTCATTTTATAGTATTAATACTAAAATTTAATGCTACAAACGGCCATATGGCATTTATGTTAAGGCTATAACCCATGGTCATATGATCAAACACATGTGTGTATGCGTTTTTGCATTTTTTTTTTTTTATTATTTTTTTTTTCCCTTTGTTTAAAAAACAAAGGAACAAAAAACCGTGGCTATATGTACAGCTTTATTGTGTAAAACTGCGGAACTTGCGAATGCTGCTTCGCCAAGGATCCGTGTCTACTACACTGGATCGCCACGTAGTCGCGAGTAAGAATATGCGCATAAAATCGATAACGCTACAGTGCTGCATTAATTACCTTTTCTTTGGTATAACGTTTGCGCACATCATTTGCGCACATTACTGAATCCTCGGATAAACACAGCTGGCAGAGGGTTATTCGTGAATCGATTGACGTTTGAAATTGGCGATCGTTTTCTGTTCCCAAATTATTAAATTCCAAGATATGGATATTTTTTTAACTAACAAAGGGAAACCTTGTTTTAAATATAATGGATATTTTTATCGGCTGACTCGTGTATCCAAATATGCGAAATTTTACCGTTGCACCAAGAAAGACTGTAAAGCTAACTGTAAAACAGACCTGGCAGATCTGGCGATTTTGGACGGAAGGTTTGGCCACAATCATGCTGTACCGGAAGACAAGACGTTTCATCGGAAAGTCCGACAAGGCTGTAAACTCAAGGCAACGGCAGATCCGGTGGAAAGGCCGTCCAACATCATTCTGAATGAAATGGGCAGCAACTATCCAGTAGACTTTCATCCCGAGGATGTCCACGCTTTACGTCAGGCTATTTACAGAAGCCGAAGGAGAACACGATATGAGCTAATAGGTATTGGTTTTTAACTCTGATCGTATCCCGGTAGTACAATATTCATACTATAGTAGTAAACATCCTGTGGCCTTTGTTCCATTCACCATTGTCTATGGAATACGGCGCTTTGTGTGTCGCTGTGTGCTTTAATTAACTCGAATTCTTCGCGCATGGCGCGCATTGGTGCGTGCATGTTGTAACACTATATATAATCAAAGTACTAGAAGTACTCATTTGATCTGATAATTTCTATTTCTGCAATAACGTGATAAATATTACTTTATGACATATAAATATTGCAAATTTGATAAGACATATTTCATATTTCAACATTTAACGTTTTGGAGGTGCTATTAATTAGACCTTTACATCAAATGCAAGTTTCTAAATATCACATGAAATGATATAAAGTAACACATTGTTTATTTAAAAAATGGAAGACGTTTCAAAATAATGTTGTTAATGAAAATTCTTGCTGATATTCAACCTGTGCCCAACCATTAGAACCATTACTTTATCGTATCTGACACATATATACAGTGATACGGTGTTGCCAGCGGCATGCTGGTATTTATAACCTTAGAATAACTTCACTATAACCCTTGTTACCCGTTCGTTCGTCCGTACCCGCCACCCATTCACCAATCATCTGAAACCACTGAACAGAATTATATGAAACTTTCATGGATTCTTTGTTAAATGATGTCATTTATGCTCCTCCTATTTTAGATTTTGATCGGAATGATTTGGGGGGAGCGGGAGGTATCACTAAGTGAGTTTTGCTCCCAGAATTTTACTTTGGTGATAGTACCCCGGATATACTTGAATGGAACAGTCTGTCCTCATGCAGTTTTTGTTCAACACCGTTTTACCGCATTTTTCCATAAAGATTGATTGGTTTGTTGAAAAATTCATATTGGGAGTTGTCACCAGTTGTAGGTGATGTACCACAAACAGACAAGGACCGTAGCGGTGACGGTCATTTAGCGTGCCAACGCCTGTAGTAACGCGGGGTCTAGAATCAATGGAACTTTTGTGGAAGCATCCTTAAATACATTTACGTAATGTTCGTTATGATTTCAAACTTATTTCAAACTTATTTACGATAAAATTGATTTTTCCCAGTTTGACTAAAATATCGAAAATTTTTACCAATTCGAGAGCCACAGGACCCTTGTAGAAATATATAGAGAGAAAAAATCACTGCAACAACATGTAGTGTTAGATTAACAAAAATTCTTGGATTCAGTTTATTTTAAGTGTGCATAAATTTTGTTTAAATGTATAAGTACATGTACATGATAATTATCAATATATTTGATTTACCTTGTATCGTGATAAGGTTACTCTATATGTTACTGGGAGGGGGATAGTGGTATAATGGCTTTAGTACCGATTTCTGCCCCCTCCAGGGAAGAAGCACGTGACCGATGGAACAGTATCATGCCAGTACATCACGTAATCCTAAGCCTCAAGAGACTGACGATTCGGTATAAATCGATTCTTGGTTCTAGTTCGGAAAACGTTTTCATTTTAAATGCCTTCATGTAAGAAAGCGGAAAACGCCATCGTAAGAGTTCATTAGTTAATCAAGTAAAGACAAACTCAATTAAAAGATAAAGTAATGGAAAGGATTTTCAAATCTAGCAGTAATTAATGATCACTTTCTCTATTACAGAAAATACTGGTTGCTCTCTCTCTCTCTCTCTCTCTCTCTCTCTCTCTCTCTCTCTCTCTCCAGATTACACAGCCTGGAATCATTAATTAAAACGAATTGATTACAACCTTAGTGTGGGTCGTCTACCCGACAAGGCATAAATTAATAACCCCAGCCCAGGTGATGAGTTTTGTTTTATTGTTAAATAATTATTAATATTTGGCACATGTTTGCAAGACGACAAAAGGCGTATTCAAGCCTTGTTGTCCAGAACTATTCTGTATAGTCGAACATAAAGATTATTATCATGCATAGAAGTCGTGTTGTATCCACCAACTTCAAAACCAAGCAGCACCACCGAGTGTCCCCTTAGTACCTCCACACAAAGAACATCGGGCTGGGCTCATCCATTTTTAATTTATCACATTTTCCCTTCACAAGTATGAATGACACTTTAATCCTGCCCAATACCGCACAGATCGTTTGATACACGAAATTCACCGGAGTTGTCGTTATATTAATCGGAATGCAGAGTTGCCGTGTAATCGAATAAACCGGTAATGTGATTGTATTATCGTCCATTATTCCGTCTATTGATCAAAAAGGAGAGGAGAATAGATAAATATACAGACCATAAATAAGTCTTATCCCATTTCCAAAATATTTCAGTTGCCGGTCGTAATTGTATTGATCTTACGTCGGATTAAAGTGCGGTGTGGCTATTTTCAGAAAAATATCATTTTACCTTAATCTTTACGAAATGGGTTGTCGACGTTTCTAAAGTTGTAGGCGGTTTCCGGAATTTCCGGTGCTGATATCCGGACAATGTCCCCAAATCTACAGCTTTAACTATGCGATACATTTCACTGGGATCCTCCTCGTCTGAGCTTTCTTCGGAGTCACTATACTGATAATGGTTAAAATTCAGCTTAATTTTTGAGTTATCTGGATAAAAAGACGACGCGCCGTAACTTTTTGGTACACTTGAACTCACGCGATCGGCAGCGTCTGTCTCCCGGTCATTCCAATCAAACGCGACTTCATCCAAATATGACGACGCTCCCTCCGACACCATAGATCTGATGTCGGACATCCGTGATGGCGGTCGAGGGGGAATGCTACTTTCTCTAGACGACATGCCAGATATCCTGATATTGTCTAAGAGATCATATTTTGGTTTGTGGTCGGGATCAAACTGTTCGGGGATAATGCGCCTTTTAAGGCGGGATAGCTCTCCGGATGACACAGCTTTCATAGATGACGATCCAGTTCTCCCATTATTTACTTGACTTATGGCCCTCTTTGTACGAGAGGAATCCTGTCTTTCCTCACAAATTGAATTTGTTGTACTTTTAATCTCGCTAGTAACGCTAGATTCTACAGGGGCAAAAGTCACCCTTTTGGTAGACTTTGGCTTCATCCCCATCTTTTGGGGAATGGGTTTCGTTTTTTCATATGACACTTTTTCACTATTTTTTGACTTAAATTTTTTGCCTACTAAACCATAATTGGTTATATCGTAGGTTGTGCTTTGACTAGTATTGTCACTCCAGTGACCATTCCGCTGAGCTAACGTCCTGTGAAGCTCGTCAAAATGGTGGTCAAGATCGCGTAAAATGTTCCGCTCTTGTGCTGAATTCATTTTCATGTAGTCTGGCCTCGTTAGAGGCCTGTTAAGCAGACGTTTTTCGCGAAGCTTAGAGGAACCAGACATACTTATATTTCGGGGGTTGGGTATGGAGTGGCCCTCCAGCGAGATGACAGCGCCCTCTGGTTTTGGAGGGTCTGTATGAGTTTCAAATTTTGAAATGGTTTCCTTGATAGCAGACGACATCTTTTCAGCACGGTTATATAACTTTTGTTCTTGCACCAAGTTCGATTCATTGTCAGATTTCGTCTGCATGGTCTTGCCCGTGACCATGTTAGGAAGACAGCCATAAGCTGTTGCTGATGGTCTTTTGAATGGTGAAATAAGTCTAGCCTTATCCTTATCATTGCCATTTCCATTTCCATTTTTTTCACTCACTTTCACTTCTTTCTTTTTCTTTACGGGAAGTTGACGGCAGTGACCGCGCTCGATACAGGCTAGGGTCGTTTTCAGCGTTGTCCGCCGCTTGATCTCCTAGCTCTCAATATGAGAAATGGTCGGCGGTTTAAGTCGGTTTTGCACACATTCTGTCGCATCCATAATGTCCACGGCCTCACATTTAGAAATTACTGTTCCTGTTTTTGTGTCGATCTTCTTGTTCAGAGAAACAAACCGTCGTCTTGGACTCATGGAGCGTGCATTTTTCACTTTCGATGGTTTCTCAATCCATGGAGGATTGGGTGGTTCGTTTTAATGTCATCCTGTAGAGGTTGGATTGAAACTGAAAACTGAATACGTTCACTTTTCGGCCTGTCCGTCAATGCTTTATCAGCATCTTCATCTACAGTCATACGGGTCCTTGTTAACGACACGCATCGTTTTCTGTGTTCAATGTCTTCCTGCACCTCATCCTTGGAGTTTTTGTAAAAAACGGGTTTCTTCGTTGACAACCTTTCCGGAGGTTGAAAGAAAACCTGAGGTTTGGGAATGGAAATTGAGCGGTCTTTGCTAAACACAAGATTCGATAGCAGCGTCATACTGCCCTCTGTACTTTCTGAGAATGTTCCAAAAGATGAGAATTGGCGATTCGTCGTCGCAGGAATCGTTAAACCGGCTGCGACGATGTTGATGAGCGCGGCATGGCGTATACTCTCCTTCACGTCTTTCATCTTCTGAACATCGCCGATGTCGTTGTTGTACTCATCACGGGAGGCATACCTTGAGTCCTGGTCGACCATGTACGCAATGTCATCTTTGACGTCCCCGAGAGGGCGCGTTCTGTTCGCTGCGTTCCTGATGTGTGACACTTCTGCCATGACGAGAGCACCTAGTCGTTGAACCACTAAGTTATTGCAGATCTATGTGTAAGAAAAATTAATAACATATATACGGGAGACACAATCCAGCGTAGTTATTAGTTATTAGCAGGTTTGGGTATCAAAGATTTAATTCCGGTCACCAAATTCTCCTAACTTTGTTTGCTTTTCGTAATTAAAGATTTGTATTAAATCTGTTTTATGACTCGTCTCGGTGCGCGATGGGATTTTTTTTTTTCCATCGAGATTTGAACGACTTCTACTTGGAATACAACAAAACCAAATTCACAACAAAATGACGGTCGATAGATCGTTTTCCTCCGCGCAGGTGAAATAATGGAGAAAGTTACAGAAGTTTTAAGCTGACCAAATTTGTGTATTCGTCTCTCTTTATGTTCGTAATGATTATGGGAGGATTTCAGGTTTGAGATTTGATAAAAGTGACTCTCGCCAGCGAAATCATATCTTGATTGAAAAATCGATCTCTTGTTTTCTAATACGATTCACGTACGGTGTTAACATAAATCTATCATAATTCTACGAACAACATTTAAAGATAAATCATCTTATCTTTTAGCGGACACGGGGAACAATTTCCTTAAACCATAATTCAATATTTGACAACTTTACTATTGTTGAGTTATTGTCCAACAAAGAGAGAGTTTTCATTGCTATAATAATAAAACAGAGAGAATATTTGTAAAATAAAAAAATTTAGGTTAGCCCCAAACATTGAAAAAATTTAACTAATTCCGGAGGTCTAAAAAGTCAATCAAATGTCTTATCAAGACAGTTGTCGCGACTTTTGGGCTTCTATTGATTTAGAATTATCGATCAGTTGATATCAAAATTAGATTATCACTACGATCTGTTAAGTGGTCAACGTTCCGATTGCATGGGTTTTCAATATTACGACCGTTAATGAACTACTTAATTACGGAAAACTTGACATGGAATAAATCAGGAATAGAAACGCCAATACATTTTTGACGAGAGGTTACACATGAAGTGAGTGACAGACTTCAATAAAATAAATTTCTTAAAATCACAATTTAAAAAGAAATAAATCAAATAAAATGAATTAAAAAGAAAGCAAACCTGTAATTGATTTCATAATCTGCATATTCAACGTAGTTCCATAAAAAATCCGAGGGTACCTTGCTCATACAGGTCGAAAAATTTCTCAAACACAGTTTAAACAAAGTGGAAGCTTTTATGTGGACATAACGTTTTGTATGGAAAAAATACTGTTTGTCTGGCTGTTTATATATAAATCTGTCTTAAGTAACATAGTATATATTATGAGTGTCTTTGAATAACGACACAAAGGAAACATACCCCCAAGTATTGATACATCGATAGGCATTGTACAATACAGCATATTAAATATCCCCAGGATACAAATCTATACAGGAGGACTGAAACTGGGTATATATATATTACAAAGCTTCGGTTCTACAAGACAAGGGCTTTGATACAAGGCTTAGATATCGTTGTTCTTACACCTGATGTCGGAGAGGTTCGTTTTAAGTATTTGTTCTTATCGCGTTATTCCAAATACGACTGATTAATCAGAAGAATTGTGTAAAATGTACTAAAACACACGTGTGTTGTGTTTGTGCGTGCGTGCGTCTTTCTGTCTGTCTGTCTGCGCGTGCGTGCTTGTAAATTACTTCCAAGTGACCCACGGTGGTGAGGGAGGCAGTGTTGGGGGGGGGGGGTCCTTCATCTTTCCATAATTTACAATACCAGACCCCTTTTTAAACCCCCCACCTTTATACTGCTGCATAATTCCCCATCACTAATTCATTCAGTTAACATGCAGTATCGTTAATCATAAAACACCAAATTACTTACGCTTTTGGTTCGTAGGTTCTAGGGATCGATGACACGAAACTAGGGACATGGACACAGCCGATCATAAAGATATCAGAAGTGTCCTCACTGAAAGGTGTTGTTTGCAATCGCAGGATCTCATTAAACTTGTCTATTTGCACAAGCAGATTTCCCGCCATACTTTTAATTGAGGGTCTTGTCTTCCGTGCGGATTTTCGGTGTTGACACAAACTGAACTGATATTGAAGATATCTTTGATTATTTGAACATGTCAGTTCGTTTGATGCGCGCAGCATTTCCATTAAAAATCAAATAATTATGATTATCGTAAGGCGCACTGAATCTTTCTCTTCGAATGAGCTAGTGATATTAAGAATTGAATTGATGTACACTATATAATTCAATTAATGGGAGCAATAATTTCATTTTTGGTCTCTCCAACTGAATTAATGATATAAATTCAATTGATGCATGCAATAATTCTTTTAGAGGGAGCAGATGTTTGAGAGAGCAGGTGTTTAGTTAGGGATATCTTCTGATCAACATCTTGACGAATGAATTAATGGTCTCTTTAATGGAATTAATGCACGTTTTAATTCTTTGAATAAAACTGGTGTACAATAAATTCCCCCTTCTTTCCGTTTTACGGTTTGTTTCCCTTGATGTTCTTCGGTGCGTTGCGAATAATTTCGCTGTCATGACAGATGGGGCCATCACTATATCACAGATTATCCCGAGTAAGTATCGGTTTTTCTGTATTGGTAAACCTTTTATTTGGAGAGGTATTATGGTCTATTTATATTCGAAGTGTAAAACATGATGCCCTACTAAACTATAATATTTTCTTTCTCTAAATATATGAAGAAAAATATGAAAAATATGATTTTTATCGATTTCGAACAAATACTTGCATCGCTTTCCTTGATAGAAAGTTACCATCTCAAGACGAGAGGTGTTTTGTTTGGGTTTTTTTTTTAAATTTAATTTTGTTTTGTTTTTTGGTTTTTTTATTGGGGGGGGGGTGATTTTGTTTTTCATATTAAGGTAAAGCGTTTGTTTTAATTTGAACTTCCATTGGTCACTTACGAAATTACCTTAAGACCAAATGGCACCTCAACCACATATATATATATATTGTCTCCCTTGATGTACATAATGTCACAGGAATATGGAATACAACAAGAAATTATTGGACCATCAAAGAATCTGAGCTTGGTAATTTAATCAACAGAATTAAATGAAAGCTATCCCAATACTGGAT
>CAJDSM010005340.1:0-11288 GCA_903981925.1 Ostrea lurida | reverse complement strand
GTACTTTGAATGTGCGTGTAACCATCTTCATGTTTGTCACTTTTCCAAATTATCACATATCATTTCGCAGTGTTGAAATGGAAAGATGAAGGAAGTCATTTTTGTTGTCACTCTTTTACACTGAATAGCAACATCTAGGATTATACAGTGTTAAAAGAAAGTTCACTTTGCTGTACCTTATCCAATGTACATCTCTGGGAAAAAAAATGCAAATAGCTAGAAACTGCGCTGCGGTAAGGCGTTTTACGAAAAAAACACCAGTGCGAACATTTTACTCGTTTATATTATTAATGAGCTAAAAAGAACCCTATAAGCTAATAAAAAAAAATCATCTTCATGGGATAATCATTTCTGAATCATGTTGGTTGTTAGATGTATATTAAAATATCTTTTTAAAATTCTCAAATGATGCAATGATATTTGCCAACCTAAAAAATGTACTGCAAAAAAGAAATTAATAATTTGACTTTGTTAATCTTTTAACCTTGATATGTCTTCAAGCAATATCTGACCGGGTTAGTGGTATCACAACGCATGAGGCTTTTAACACTCGCGATTTCCAATGTGTTAACAATATTAAATTGTGCAAACAATAGAAAAGTTATACTAATTATGTTTATTTAACCCTAACGTTAGTAACCAATTCAAATAGACACCAATTTGATAATAACAATCGCGATGCATACCAATCGACTTAAATGATTTAAAACTCTTCCTCACTTAATTTTTCTTGTATGAGATACGTTAAATTTGCTGATGTCCATCTGTACAACAATATACGAGAGCGTGAACATACTAGAGACAGTATGCCGCAATTATATGACAATGATTGATGACACATTCGCATATTTTTAGGTCCACTCAGGTGACCTTTGCAATTGGTCGTCGTCCGTTAACTAAACTTGAACATTTTTAACTTTCTTCTTGATAACACCAGTCCAATGTCTTTTCCAAATTTGGTATTGAAGCATCTTTCGGACAAAGGGGCACATAAATTGTAAATTTCAGGTCTTCCTGCACCCTGGGGTCTGGGGGGGGCAAAAAATTGCCAAAAAGTGACACATTTTCAAAATCTTCTTAGCAACCGCACATTCTGAGAGAACAAAATGCATAGTGATGTAGAGCAGGAAGGCCTTTACCAAAATTGTAAATTTGGTGATCCCCGGGATAGGGTTCTGAAACCCCATGGGCGGTGCCAAACTTGGTACATAAGTGTTATATATATAAAACATTTGAAAGGCATCTTCTTAATGCCTTATGATGGATAATGATGTGAACTAAATGATATTTTGAATTGATAGGAGCTTGTTTATCAAAATTGTAAATTTCATGATCCTAGGGGTAGGGGTTTTTAGTATTAGGGTGGGCCAAAATGGTCACTTGAATCAAATTTGTTAACATTGAACATTTTATTAACTTCTCTTGATGAATCAATCAGTCCATTCTCTTTCAAATTTGGCGATGAAGCATATTTTGGGACAGAGGGGCTCGTAATTTCGAGGTCTCTTGCAGTCCTTCGGGCTTTGGGGGGGGCAAAAATGCCCAAAAATGACAAATTTTTCAAAATCTTCTTTACAACCCACATGTTTGAGAGAAACCAAATGCAATAGTGATGTAAGCAGGAAGCCTAATTCCAAATTGTAAGATTTGTTGATACCCGGGGTAGGGTCTGACGGGGGGGGGGGGCGAACTTGCTACAGTAGTTGTTTAAATGGTAAAACCTTTGAAAAGCATCTTTTCAATGCTATGATTGAAGTGAAATCAATGAATATTCTGGAATGCAGAAGGGAGCTTTTATCATAATTATACCCCTGCACAGTGGGAGGGAGGTTACTGGAATAGCTGTTCTGTCCATCTGTCTGCAGACAGAATGGTTCTCAGCTCTTTCCACCTAGAGTCACCATATCATGGCATTATGGTCTACCATGGGGGGGGGACCCAAAGGGTTTTTCCTATTGAATTTGGGGTCAAAAGGGCAAGGTCCAGGTGGACTGGACATCGTAACAATCTGGTTTCCCGGGTTCAGAGGGCATTATCCTTTCTACTATATCATACAGTATATATAACTCATGAGACGAAAGATGTTCTTAAAAAAATCACGTGACTCGCTAAAAAATGGCCAGGAAAGATTTTCGCTCCTGTGATATTGTGTTTTTGAGGTATTTCTAAGGCTTTCTCACATGTACAAGTGTGGAGTAGGGAGCTCCAAGTTGTATTTAAACTTTCTTGGAATTTTATACTTTTGAATTTGGATTTTGAGCTTTAAAACCGTGGAACGAGAAAAGAGGGGAACAAAGGTATAAGTTTTGAAAAGTGTTCACCAAAACAGTTCAACAAAATCCAACGGAGCCCGACTCGGACTTGTATAACTGAGCGAGTTAAAATGGCTCAAGAAAAGTCCGTTTAAACTACAGCGAGATTTCAGCTTTGCGAGCGGAAAATGTCCAACTTAGACGTAGAGCTGGATTACTTTCGATCTGTGGTAATTAGAATGGACAAAACTGTTACTCGTATGGGTGATGCATCACCGATCTTCGCTCCAGACCATGGAGAACAACAATATTGATACACCAACACCATTCCACTCCCGATGAGGACTCGCTCACATGCCTATCTAACAATCTTCGGGAATCTTTAGGTGTTGATGTTCATTGTGTGCGAAATACATTCGAAATGGAATAGCCCGCAGCCACAACAGATAGACCAGTTACGATTACAGCCAAGTTTTTACTAGACCAGAATTAAAACAAGATGAAATTCTCCAATGCACAAAGGCAAAAAAAAATTCAAAAGAAATCGTCTGCATTCTTGTGATAGCACCAAAGCACACACCACCGTCTGTGATTTCTGTCCGCAATAACTCAAGATAAGGTGAATTCTCTACGCGAAACACAAACATAATGCAAAGTTTCCAAAAAATCGTTAATAATTATGCCAAACGGCGCAACTATTGGAGGAGATCCCCTTTATTTCCAGCTGCGGACGCTTGCAATCTCCCAGAGGAATTCGATCCCTGATGACTTCTCCACTGTGTCAACAGATCCGGTCCAAAAGGGACGGTTCCGAAAATTTATGGCAGTCGGTGCTAAATTCAGTCTACAGAAGATGCACAAAATCTGTAATAAAAAAGGTTTCAATTGACCCTTATGGCTGCAGCAATGATAGCAACTTTTTGTGTACAGGTTCCGCGATGAAAATGGAAATAAGTCCGACAAATTACCATGAGAACGGGAGACGGAGCAGGGCGCGTCTTTTTAAATATTTCCAAGACAATGCAATCCTAAACGTGCCATGTGTGTAACAAGATGGATGCCACCTGGGAGAACTCCCAGCATCGCCCAGTTCGTTCTTCTCAATAATGGAAAACCTCGTGTGCGATGTTACGAGCCAAACTTGGATGACTTCTTCACAAAGTGAATTTTCAATCCGCTCTCTCACTCTCAGAACTTAGCCTATATGAAACTTTTTGTGAACTTATTTACTACTGCACTTTCTGTAAATGTTGGGTTTTCTTCACATTAACGTTAAGAAATACCCCCCCCCCCCCCTAAAACCCTTCATATCTAATGTATGCCAACATTTTGTCACAAAACAATTTCATACTTTTCCGAATAATTTACTATCATATTTGTTTCTATTTTAATAACATGTGGCATATCCGAATGTAAATATTACCTCCTTCACCAAGCTCACCTTTCTACAAATCGTGCACGTGCTTTTTAGTTCCAAACCTATATGCAAACTCTCTTAATTTTCTTCATTCTACGCCTCCCTCTCCACCAATTAATTTGAACTAGCTTTATAACCAATGAAACAAAGACTTCATCATGACTGTTTGATGTTTACAAATGAAAGTACTATATGTACAAGGTAGCAACATTTCACAGTAAATGTCAACGAATCAAAATAATATCTGCCAACTGTCAGGTTCTGCAGATAGTAAAAAAAGAAAAGATTATTTTCAATATTACAGGCAACCTCGCATTGTAATATCTTAGTTTAAAGATACACATTTACAAACAGATATGGAAGACAACATAAGAAAATTGAATGGATACTGTGCTGATATTTAGTTTCTTTTCATCACAAGTGCAACGAGGAGTGGCAATTCCTTTTAAATAATAATTTTACTTTCACAAGATACACAAAAAAGAACTGATTGACTCAGGAATTTTATTGCTTTAGACATAAATATTGGAGATTCAAGCGTGTATGTTTGATTTGCTGTATATGTCCAAATGATGACACCCCCTCTTTTCTATAGAATAAGCTTTCCAGAGTAGTTATGGCTAGGAAGTAATGACATTATTCATTGTCGGAGATTTAACCTGGTTTAGTGGATGCGAATAGATTACTATAATTATCTTCATCCTAAAAATCAATCCTAAAGCAAGAGACAAAGTTTTAGAAAATGATTACCCAATCAATTCAAGACATTTATAGAGGTTTCATCAAATAAAAAAAGATATCATGGCGTAAACCACCCCTCAACAAGCAAGACTGATTTGTTTCTGGTATCCAATACTTTTTTAAATATGGTACAAGAAAAGTGAAATTTTAGCAAGTTACAAGTAATACTCTCCAGGTTGCTCAATCTTAAACTAATGATTTACACATGGAATAAGGCATATGGGAAGTTCAAATAATTCATTGTATATGACAATGATTTTTTGAAAAAAAATCAACCAAAAAAACACGAATCAGAGCAAAGATGATGCATTCCTTGTATACATATAGACTCTATAGACAAAAATAAACCGATAATAAAATTCAATTCATAGTAAATGATCAACTTTTCTGGAAACTTGTACTGATGGAAATCAGGCAAAATGTATTTCATATTCAAGCTATGTTAAAAAGCAAAATACTGAAAAGAACAACATTATTAGTCAAATTAATCAACTAGAAAAAAAATATGAGAAAACATTGAAAACAATAAATCTCAAAAAGAAAAGAACTAGAAAAATATTAGAAACCATAACTATGGAAAATATAGTTAGATCAAAAGCGAAATGGAATTCAGTGAGGGTGAGAAACCAACAAATTAACTCCTTAACTTAAAAATAGGCAGTTTCACAAAATAAGATTGTCCCGAACCTTCTGAAAGAAGACAGTACTGATGAAATTACTTCACAAACAATATCCTATTAAAATAGAAAATTTACTATAAAAACCTTATCAAAGTAGGCTGATCTTTGTGACATTTAAGTTGATGAAATCTTTACCAAATCAAATAATTAAACTTGACACGATATTCAAAAAGGTGTTTCCCTGGAGGTGATATTTCTTATAACGAAGCAACACTTACTTAGAAAAATATGTCCAATAACTAAGAGCCCAGGAAGTGATAGTTTATCACTGCAGAATTTTTTCAAAATTTCTCTGGAAACACTTAGGACACTTTGTAATGTAGGTCACTAAATCTAGATACAAACTAGGAGAATTGTCTGGTAACACATAAAGCAAGGTATAATTGAACCATGTATACCAAAAGAAGGAAAAGTAAAATTTTACAATGAAAAATTGGAAGACCAATCTCTTGTTGAATGTAGTATTAAAATTGGTCTGAGATGATATAGCCCAAGAATCAAGACAAGTAATTAGATTCAATTTCAGTCCGACCACAAATGGATTCGTTCCCAGAAGATACATAGGTGAAAACACACGCCTTATATATGACCTAATGCAGTTATAGCTGAGATATAATAACATACCTGGTTTCATAATGATGATAGCTTTCGAAAAGCTTTGATATGTATCATGGAAATATCACCAAATTCTTAATTTTTTTAACTTTGGTCCATTTCTTTTCATACAATGGATATCCAGTATTTCAGGAAAATATGCTGCTCAATCGCATCTTCAAGCAGGTCATTTATCTAATTTTTCAAGTTAGGCCAGTGGATGTTCGACAAGTGGACCCAATATTTTCTTATCATTTTTTATTATGTGTTGAAATTTTAGCTCTCAATTATAAAAGTAACCCAGAATAAAAGGAATTAATATTGATGACCACTGAATAACTTGTTGTCACAGTATGCTTGATGATCGCTCGTATATTTTAGATGGCACTGAGAAAGTCTTCTTAGAGAAACAATTAAGAGTTGAAGCAACTTTTTTCAAATTTCTGGACTTATAAATCAACGTATCAAAAACTCAAGTTAGTCTGGATGGGTAGTAAAAAATACTCATACTACTTAAATATGCGAGGAGTATGATTTCCAATGGATATACTTTAATTTTAGGAATAATAATTTTGATGTGATTGGCGACATCCCAAGCCTCAATTATGATAAGAAACTAGTGAAAATTAAGCATTATCATAAATCAAGGGAGTAAACGCTATAACACACTAGGTAGGAATAACGCTTTATCAAATCATTGCTTATATCACAATTGAACTCATCTTTTTCTCACTTCCTTCGCCTTTCGAATACTTATATAAAGAATCTTAATGAATTCTCGTTAACTTTTTGGCAGTCAATAGTGGACAAAATCAAAAGAAACAAGTAATAACAGGACTATGTAAAGTGGTGAACTAAAATGACAAGATATAATAAGCACATCTTAGGATTTAAAATCATCTTGGTAAAAGAATTTATATTCTCCAGATAATAAATGAAAGTATTGTAAATAAAATTGTCTCTTTAAGCTGCTGACATTTAAACAGGATCTTGATTTATTAACTAGCTGTTAAAAAAAGACCTCTTGTAATGCTTTTCTGAAAAGTACCATTAAATGCATTCAATTGTCCAGATAAAGTAAAAATTCAATCACTGGTATGATTTCCATAAACCAGCACATATGAAATATAATAATGTCAAAATAGAAGAAAACAGTCTTTTTATAAAAGTGGTTTACGAAGAATATAGTGATATCTCAAGATTACTGATGAAAAGGATCATTCTATTCCTTTAGAAAAATTAACAGAAAATCTAATGAAATTAAAACAAATTTTTGAGTTATGCCTCACTCCAAAATTCTATTAAAGCAAGTCTAAGCACTTCTGAAAATACAACAGAAAGCAAACAATCCCAAACCAAGTGTTACCTTTTAATATTAAGACTATTCCGTGTACAAATAAAAAGGTACAAAACATATTACAATACTATATGCAGATAATGTATTCCATTAGGCAAAATAAAATGGAAAGTATTTTTGAAATTTTCAGATTCTCAATGGAAAACTTTTTTACTATCCTTTCAATGCTATCAGAAAATTCTATAACTACAATGGTTAAGTTTAGATATTACAACTTGAATATCTTAACAACAACTCTTTTCTTAATTAAAAATTAGAAAAGGAGATACCAAATTATGCTGTTTTGCAAGTAGTGAAGAACTAATTATTCATCTCTGCTTTGGGATTGTCCAAAGGAAAAGAATTGTATCTTCAATCATTACTTTATGCTATGCAAAAGATATTAACATTAACACTAGATAACAAATCTTTCATTTTTGGTATTAGTTTCTAAGGAAATAAACTTTATTCTGTTAATCATAAAATATATATATACAGAAAGACCTGTCGACAAGAAAGTTTATTCAATTCAGGAACTGCCGACTTGATCTTAAAACACATATACTACACTAAGTATTACTGCACTCAACAGGCAAATATAATGAATTCATAAATCAGTGAACAACCTGCTTTTCCTCTGGGACAAACCTTGACTTGGCAATTATACTTACTCTTATCTACAACAGTATATGATTAACACAACTTGTTCATGATTGAAATATGTTAAAAATTAAAAAAAAAGCTTTGGCTCTCTTTCTCTCCTCTCTCTCTCTCTCTCTCTCTCTCTCTCTCTCTCCTCTCTCTCTCTCTCTCTCTCTTAACACCCACCTTTCTTCTGTCTTCATCCCCTTTCTTTACCATATCAGTATATTCATGTATGATACTGTTATGATTACTGTTTATTGCATTTGTAAGTTTTGAATCTTGTTTGTGGAATCTGTGAAATCTCAATAAATACTATCAAACTAAAAAAAAAAAAAAAAAAAAAAAGAAGATGTTCTTTATTGAGATTTTAGGTCAACGGTCAAGCTCACTGGACATTTAAAGTAGCAAAATGGTTTCATTTCAAATTCTTGAACAACGGGTGTGATTGAAATGATTATCTGTGTTATGATATGGGATCATATACATATATTGAAAGATATTAAATGTGAATAAAATACTTTTGTATTGAGACTTAAGAAAGTGCCAAATATGAAGATTCCCTGTGTGGGCAATGGGATACTCAGGTGACCGTTAAGGCCTGTTGGCCTCTTGTTATAGTAACGTATGGTTTGATATGAAATATATTTCATCTGTCGCCTCTTTAAGTACATGTATGTTTAAACTGATATGTATAAAACGAGGTAATAAACGCAGGGGTTAATTCTGCGTGCAATGTGAGAGTTTATTATTAACCTGCAAATATGTACTAATCGACGGGAAATTAATCATCGACGATGTGAAGTGAGAAAGGGGGAACAACTGGAACTAAGTTATCGTCAAACTTAACTGTCATTAACACTGCGACATTTAAAAAAAAAAAAAAAAAAAAAAAAAAAAAAAAAAAACTCCGGACACGCAAAAGTCCGGACTTTCGCCGACCCTCCTTGAGGATACAAGAAACCCTTACAAAAAATGGTGGGATTTTTTTGCCCTTAAGTCATTCACCAACAATTTACACCTGTAGTGCCTGCAAACTGCTAGCTCTCTGAAAAAATATGGCGACAGATCAATCTGTCCCAATATTTTTTTCAGAGAGCTCAGTTCTGCAGCTACAACCTTGTAGTAGCTTCTAGTTTTGAGATATTTCCACCTCAAAACATAAAGATCCCAGGGAGGATATGGTGGATTTCACTCCTACCAGCTGTCGCCAGAAAATCCCTGGGAAGAAATACAATAAATCCCATAGAATTTTTTCTCCCATAGAAATATAAGCCTGTTAATGGGGTCAAATATCCCATTAAGACCAATGGGAGAAAAGGTCCTGTTTGTAAAAGAAGAGGGAGGAATTATCCCAAATGAAATACAAGGCAGGATTTTTTATCCCTCGAATAGTTTAAAAGTAGGACAATAAAGACTTTAATTACATTTGACTGTCTACTTTGAAAACATGGTTACATGTGGTAAGCTCCTCTGTGTGATGTAAAAATAAAATGGGAGTTTATCAAAGGCTTAATTATAAGACGTTTAAAATGATAATTTTAATCAAATAAATTTCTGGAGCTTCATTAATCAAATATATTCCAAATCATGTGACAAATGTTGAACGCATACAACCACCAGCTCACTGTGGTGCTTGTTCAACTTTCAGTTTAACTTATGCTGTATAAATCATAAAAATGTCTGCGGAACGAGTGCGATCTTTTCTAACAATCACAGGAGTTTACAAAATTGTATCATAACTCATGGTTTCCATTTGGTCAGTCTAGTGAACTATTTTGTATTATTGTGTCCAGTGTAACAATATACACTGTACATAATATGTAATATGGGAATGAGATTTTCATTATAAATGCAGCGCTGTAGCCTACTTTGTTTACCTTTGCGGCTAGATGTTAAGGTGAACCAAATCAGACATCTTCGTACCAGATTTGATGACGGGTAACCCCGTTTACTTTGTTTCGACTACGGGCTCACGGCGGATGTGACCGGTCAGCAGAGGATGCTTACTCCTCCATGGCACCTGATCCTGCCTTCGCTTTTGTCGAAGGTCCGTGTTGCCCTACACTCGATTTTGTATGTGTTTTTTAGGACTATGATTACGTTTCATACATTGTTACTTCGCCATTTTATACATCTCAATAAAGATTTTCGCAGATTTTACACACGAGAATCTTTTACAATATGGATGACTCGGTTCTATCAATAATATATCTGGCATCTAATCATTCTTTCTGCCCTTCAACAATCGTATTCAATTTGTATGCCGTGTTCACGTTTTTATTTGGTACTCCTTCATGAACACTTAAAAGACGGTTGACAGGTAGAAGAAACGGTCTGCATGCGTTCTGAACTATACTGGAAACCAAAAAAAGTATAGATATTGATATGATTTTATTCAAGGTAAAAACCAAGCACAGGGCAATACTGATATATAATTAGATAATCTGTAAAAAAAAAAAAAAAAAACAAAACACACACACGTAAAAAAGACAACAACATTATAAACAAAAATTATGAAGAACTAATTTAAGTAAACAAAATAAAATATCATATTGAACATTGAGATCTTAATTCTAAAATATTGCTCCCCAATAACATTAAGGATCATGGTTTACAATCATATATACCCCACGCAACCGAGTTGCGGAGGGTGTAATGTTTTTGACCGTCTGTCAGTCCATCCTGTTTTTTTTTTCAGCGCAACTCCTCTGAAACCGTCAACAAATTCCGTGAAACTTTGATATTATAGAAGAACTTCTTAGGTATATACATTGTAAGATGTGCACTATATGCAGGAAATTCTGATTCCAATTTTTTTTTCGGGAATTATGCCCCTTTTACATCTCTTACTATTCCCCCTCCCTCCCCCCTTTTTTTTACTTCACGCGCCCATTGTTTTATTTTATTTTCTCTGGTGCTTACTGTTGTACGAGTTAACCTTATACATACATTCTCTATGCAGATTTGATATGTCGTTCCTGTGTACATACTACTCGTATGAATGAAGCTAATGTTTGGGTTACATGTAGTTCTAATCAGTTTTGGGTTACATGTAGTTCTAATCAGTCACCCGTGTGGGTCCGGGTTAGAATAGGCCCACAGCATCCCCTTGCGTGTCGTAAGAGGCGACTGAATGGGGCGGTCATTCGGATGAGACCGGAAAAACCGAGGTCCCGTGTCACAGCAGGTGTGGCACGAAAAAGATCCCTCCCTGCTCAAAGGCCCTGAGTGCCGAGCATAGGCCTAAATTTTGCAGCCCTTCACCGGCAATGGTGACGTCTCCATATGAGTGAAATATTCTCAAGTGGGACGTAAAACAGTAAATAATCAATCAATCAATCTAATCAGTCTAATAGAATTTCCTTTAATGTGTGGACGATTTAGTTGAACTTTCCTTGATTGAGTTTATTTTAATTGTGGCGCTGGGTGATATTCTGAACTATTGTGGCACGATTTAACCATACTGACATTAAAAAGAATCTGATATGTCGTTCCTGAAATATTTATTGAGTTGATTTAGATTAGTTCAGACTCAATGTTTTTTCAGAACAGAAGTGATTTTCCACCTTAGTATACGCAACTATTTCAATATGTAGAATTACCCTATCCTCAGTGTTTTAATA
>CAJDSM010005333.1:66-12430 GCA_903981925.1 Ostrea lurida | reverse complement strand
CAATGTCATATTTAACTAAAATTCCTGTGATTTGATGTCTGTTTCAGCTCTCGTTTTGTCTGAGCTGGAATCAAACCACGATGTACACAAAATTTGAATAATTTATCTGTGCGCCGACAATGTCGTGGTTGCCGTTACATTGAAAAACATTCATTACAGAGCCGTTTTAAATGACATCATTTCTCTGCCATTTATGACGTTTTACGCTTGAAAACCCAGTATAATAGACAGAAAACATAATAAATTTCCGTTGATATAAATTTCAATGCAATATGTCTGTTATGAAGCTATATCCTTTCATCTAACTCATTGGATCATAGAAAATGTACAACTTATATTTGTTTCGTGCGCCAACATGGCTCATAGAGCACTCTTTAATCTGAAATAGCTCATTTATTTGGTATGATATTTGTTTTAAATTTTGCACTTTTGTTTGATGTAAGTTCAAGTTATCAATATAAAAATATCTTTTGGATCTGAAGCGTAGTTTGGAAATTATTAACATTGTCCACGACTTTTTGGGACTACCCTCGTAATGTTTCTTTTGTGTAGACGTTGAACGATATTACATTGATCAAAATCCACTTGATTATTTAAACCTCCTGTTTAAGAGCTTTAAAACACTTAACAATCGTATCCGTCATAAATAAGCAATACGCTGCAGATTCGGGACATAGTAGTCAAACGCCACCGACAACATCGCAACTATTTTGCAGCATGATGAAATATGTTTCACTCGTTTTAGTGTTCACCACTTCGTCATACTCTTGGTTTAATCCCTTTATTTGTATTGAGAGAGAAAATGGAAATATTGTTTACACAAATATGTCCCTACCGGGTCACACCAGGCCGGATTTACTCTGTGCTAAGATAAACGAGGACAACGTTCTTTGCACCAAAGTAAGAAAAAATCATATTTGTTCGTGTTTTACAAAGCCTATGTGGGAAGAATCCAGTCTTAAGGAACTAACCATGGAATACGTTAATCGGTTAGGGGGAAGTCGAGTTTTGTTTAATGGTCCAAATTTGGATAGCAATTTATATCATGTTTCAGAATCCAACAGCTTTCTAACGCTGCTTCCATCCAATTTGTGTAGTTTTCCAAACATTGTTAAAATCAACTTTGCGCACAACAAAATCAGAGAACTCGAAGACATTGGCTGCATCCATCGCTTACATTCGATTGACTTGTCTTACAACAATATAACCAGCATCTCGGCGTCAATCTTCCACGGCCTTTCATTCCTAACGAATGTGGATTTATCGAATAACTATATTCATTCAATAGAACCTGGATCATTCAACGATAAAACTCTTGGCTTAATAGAACTTGATGTTTCGCATAACTCATTACGAACCTTGGATGTTTCTAATGTCCTTCTTCCAAAAACGTTTTGTAGAATTTCCTATGCTTACAATCAAGTTCATGATTTCTCCAATAAAGCTGCAAATCCTATAAAGGAATCAGATGATTTAGGTGATGGTGGATTTTTAGATTTTTCTAAGAACTTTGTTCAACGGCCACCCTCTCCCAAACTTTTTGATCTCGGAAATAGATTAAGTTTTTATGGTAAAGTGGTTTTTAATCGTTTCATTTTCAAACTAACTGGGAATCTTCTCTCCTGTGATTGCTTTTTGGAAGAATACCTTTGGCAGGTAAGAAACTTAAGAGATAAATTCACAATTGATGGAGATTCGATGGGTTATAAATGCAATGTACCGCTCACTCTGCGAGATACATCAATTGTTGATCTTATTTACAATAACGACTTCGACAGACTTATTTGCCAGCTACACCATTGTCCTGAAGGCTGTTCATGTATCTTTCAATCGAGTAAATATATCATCATTGTCAATTGTACGAATTATTTTGATACAAACCTTCCAGATTTTAATTTCACAAAAATGATTGAAAATGTGAAAAGCCATACCAAACTGTACAACTCAACGATCAGACTTCATTTGTCTGGCAGATCTTTGAAAACTTTGAACGCAAGAGACTATCTCGTCAACACTTCCTACATTGATCTGTCCAATAACAGTGTAGAGCTTATTGCAGAGAAGGCCCTAAGAAATCTTTCGCTTGCTGGAAATTTTGAAATAAATCTAGTCGATAACCATGGGATTTTGAAGCTACCAAATATATTGCAATTGTTAAAGCCTAGCAATATCTTGTTAAGTAACACAACGGTTAATTGCGACTGCGATCTAATGTCTTGGTTCTTTCGGTGGTTAGACGGTCACGTGGAAATAAAGGATCTAAAGATTGATTGCAAAATTGGAGATTCGCTCATTCCTTTGGAAAATGTCACAGATTCGGATCTCAACTGCGATCGACTCTCGGAAAATTATAACTTTGTGTTCCTAGCAGGAGGTCTTATAATTTTAATCATCATTGTGCATTATATGTACCAAAGGTACGGGGAGTATATATATGTCTTTTATAAATGTACATCGAAAGTCAAACAAAATCACGATTCAAAATACGATATTTATATATCCATTGATGAACACAATGAACAGGTTTTTGGGTATGTAATTAGATCTTTTATTCCTATGCTTCAAACATTGCATCTTAAAACATTTTTGTTAGCCAGAGATTCTGATGTTGGTGACGTAACGGAGGAGTGTGTGATAAAGAAAATAAACGACTCCGGAACGTTTGTGTTTTTCCTAACAAGTTCAACATCAATTCAAAATGGATCAAGTTTTGCAATAGAATGGAGACATGCATGGAACAGGTATAAGTCCGCAAAATACTTTGATATTGTTTTGATTAATTTCGATTTGCTGCGAATTGCCGATATCAAAGATCAACGAATGAAAGCTATCAGTGCAGTTGGGCACAGTGTTCATTTTTCAGACATTGCTTTTGATGAAAAGGTCAAAAGTATTTTGAAAAGAGAACATAGAAGAAAAATGGGAATGCCATTGACCGAGGAGAAAAATTCGAAAATAGCATTTAATTTGTCTCTGTTAGACAAATATGAGGTATATAAGTCGGATACTACATAGTTGATCGAACACTTTCCTTCTTTGAATACCTATAGACATGCAAGCTTCCGGTCTAAATATATTACGTTGACACAACGATTGACTGTTTAGGGTACCTTTGGTAATGTAAATGATGATTTAATCAATTACTATGATAGTTTTTCATGTAATTTAGCCTGTAAATTAAACTCTTTCAAATCCTGTTGATCTATATATCACAATGTTGTAAAACGTTTTAACCGCAACATTAATCTTACCTTTTGCAGAAAAGAATTTATACACAGAAATCGATATGTAACTTGAAACATATATTATTTGTGGTATCAAGTATTAGTAATAAAACCAATATTTCCCTGATAAATATTTCCTTGGCTAGCAAAAGACACTTACGAGGAGGTAATTGGTGTCCTATGCTGACATAAATCTACATGTGATACAAGTATGTTCAATGTTTGTAACAAATGCAATGTATGTGTATAATTTTTCAAATGTATTAAAGTGTTTTATTATGACAAGGTGTATTTAAATCTAAGATTTATGATGATCGGTATATATATTCATAACATGTATGTATATTGTGTATCTATTTATGTGAATTATCTTCTTAAAACAATACTTGTACATTCTTCCACAGTAATCCATAGAATCCAAGGCAAGGACTAAGATTTTGTCCTGATGTCAATTCTAATATATTTTAGTTTTTACAAATAAATCTGCAAATATGTCAATTTTTTTTTTATATTACTTTTATTTGTTATGTCATTAACGGGGGAAATATTGAATAATTCCTTCTTGTGAGTTCATTAGTGGAGATAACTCATCAAATAGGATTTTAGATGTTTTAACTTTTGGGATTTTAAATGGGTTTTAATTTGGGGGAATTTAGATGTGTTCTAACGTTTGAGATTTTAGATGTGTTTTAACTTTTGGGATTTTAGATATTTTTTTTAACTTTTGAGATTTTAGGTATGTTTCATATTTTGAAATTTTAGATGTGGCCTAATTTAAATTATATTATCTATGTATATTGTAATTCGAAATTATTTTCGTTCTTTACACACTAGTATATAATTTATTGTTTTTCTTTAATTTTATAGTTTGCACGTAAGAGAGAGAGAGAGAGAGAGAGAGAGAGAGAGAGAGAGAGAGAGAGAGAGAGAGAGAGAGAGAGAGAGATATGCATAACTAAGGTTGTTAAACCTTCCCACGCCAAATCAAAGGATTCCTTTTTTATAGCTATTTGTTTTTAACAGATCTTATGGAAGATATTAGCCCTTGTATTTGCCCATTTTATGATAGGAATTCGTAATGACATCCGAGGTTTATTACTTTGTGTTCTTACACAGGATCCAAGAATAAAATCTCTTTTAGAATAAGTAACATGAATGTGGATGTTGTTACAACAAAACGTATTAAAAGAATAGTCTTTGAACATTTTAAAGATAGAATATATTCAAATCTTCTACTAATTTACATTTCCATAAAAAGTGTTCAATTGTTGAAAAAATACATAAGTTTCAGCTTTATGTAAAAAAAGAGTTTGTTAACATAATGCTTTGGTGTATTCGAAAGTTTTGTACATTCAGTAAGCTTAAATTGGAGAGAAAAATATTTTCACACTGTGCATCATTCAGATTACATAATTTATTCCATCTAGTTTTTCCCGAGGGCACTTCTTTATCTCATTTTTTTCTGTAAGTAGAGAGTAGCTATTTTGGGATATGTTGTGACCTCATTTTTGTTTATCAAGAGATTATTTATCTTTTCCTGCAATCTTTTATCGCAGCTAAAATTTCAATATATTAAAGAAAATGTACATTTATACCACACGTGTATTGAAAGTATTCAAGTCCATAAGATAAATATCTTTATTCAGTAAATCTTTAATGCATATAATATTGTTTTCACACCATGTCTTTTAAAATATAGTTTTCTTACCCACTCTTACATTTCTGATGTAAAATAGCGATTTCGTTGTTACAATAACTCTTGATTCAGGATTTTTCCAGAAAAGTAAAAGCTTGCTTTTCGAAAAATTATTTTTCATATATTTAATGATTTTTTTAAGGCTGGTTTTTATATCTAGGTTCAAACATAAATGCAAATCTTTATTCTGCATCATAAATTTTAATTTACACAATTTTTATTGGCATTATAAGTTCCTCAAGAGTGATCATCTTTAAACCACCAGGTTTATATTTTTTGCATATATGCATTGGTTTACAATTCAGTTTCTATGTCTCATAATAAAATAGACGAAAATACCTGCCAGTCCTTCATTTTTTAATATAAAGGGATAGGTAGTGATACTTTGTAGTAGTTAAGGTGTGGTAATAGGAGAGTTTTCAGCCCTGTTATTCAACCTAACAGTGTAAAAAAAAATTTCGATTCCAATTTTTGATTGAAGTTTTTTTTTCATATTTTTAAACTTTTGCTTAAAACTTAATTTTTGAATTTTCTTATGTGAATTCATTTAAAACAAGGTGATTCAGTATTAAATCTTTTGTATTTAGTAACAGTCTCAATTGTTTACACTGACGTGTATAAAGGGAATACTAGAGTTTTGTGTATTGTATAGCCATTCTGCTGGTCACTAGATTTTTAGGTAAGCTAGGGTACTTTGTTTAGTAATGTTTTGAGCAATTAAGTATTATTTCAAATTATACCTTGTGACTGTACTTTGTAAAACACTATCAATAGAGATCCGATAAAGCATTTAATTTTATTTGCACTTGCTTGCCTTGTATTTTTTTTAAACTCCTAAACCTTTCTGCACTGGAGGAAATGCCCAAACACAGCGAAGTAAGCATTGGAATTCCAATGGACACGAATTGTGCTCGCTCCTTTATTAGCTTACCGTTATTTTTTATATTTTATGAGACAGAATATCATTCAAAAGCTTCTACATGAAAAGAAGAAATCTCTAGAGGTTTGCCTTTAATATTCGACATTTCGATATATTGACGATGTTTTTATCTATCAATGATAATTATTTCCATTCATATTCGATTTCAATATATCCCAACGAACTAGAAAATAAAGGACACCAAGAAAAGTCCCTTCCCATGTCTGCTTCGTACGCTGGATATTTTTATTGAACATGTGACATTAACGGCAAACTAACTACTTCACAACTTTATGACAAATACGGGACGATTTCAGCTTCTCCAATCGTCACTTCTCTATATTTCTATGTAGGCAATATTGCCTCATCCATATGGCGAACTTATTCAATATGCAAGAGCTTGTTCTAGCGTATGATCTAGTTTTTGAAATCGAGGCAGGCTACTTACAGACAAATTGTTGTTTGCAGGGGTTTTAACAGTGCAACGTTTAAAGGCAGCAGTTCGTAAATTCTATGGTCGTTATAACAATTTTGTAGAATACCTTAATAATACCTCATTCATTGAGTTAAATGCTGTCTGATGTGTTTCATATCACCCGATGTTAAGCCTTTTTTCACACAGCTGATTTTGACTACGGATTTGTTCCGTTTCCCTGAATCAGACTATGGGCTCAGCGGCGGGTGTGACCGGGTCAACAGTGGATTGCCTACTCCTCCTAGACACCTGAACTCCAACACTCTGGTGTGTCCAGGGGTCGCGTGTTTGCCCAAATCTTGTTTTTTGTATTCTATTTAGGACTTACGAGATTAATCACTATCGTTATCTTTGCTCCTTTACATTACCGGTATTAAGTTCCTCAGTCTAGGCGAAATAAAAATCCTTACAAAGATAAATTGCTGGTTCCAGTAAGTGCTCTATCAATTAAGCATCTGTCATTACTACTAACTAACTAAACTACTTACAGCTGTAAAGAGTCACTTCAGATATACTGTTCCAATACATATTCCAGAAGTGGTGTCAATTAGGTGCAGATTCTCAAAAACTCTAAAGAGCTTTTAGAAAACTTCAAGTCAAGAGGTTTTTCTAAAATTGACTGCATCAAAACGTATGATTTCTCCACACTTCTCCATCGTCATACTTCGCATATTTATTGTACAATTTCAATTCACCAACCTGCATAGTGTGGTATGTCTCTCTCCTATTCAGATGCAAGAAGCTTGTTTCTGCGTATGATCAGTTTTTGAAATCGAGGCAAGCTACTTACAGTTGTTGTTCCAGGGTTTTAACAAAGTCATGTAATAAAGGCAGCATAGTTCGTAAAACTGTAAGTTAGCTTGCCTCGTTATCTCAAAAACTGAATCGATACGCAGTCATTGTATAAAGAAAGGCCAGTTCGTAAATTCTATGGTCCGTTATAACCAATTTAGTTTTTACCAGTATGACACTACGCATTGAGTACAATGCTGTCTGACTGTGTTTTCATAGCCATTTGTTTTTAAGCCTTTTTTCACAAACACTGGATTTGAAACCTACAGAATTGTTTTCCGTTTAACATTGAAATGAAGACTTGGGCTTCACGGCGGGGTCGTTGGGACCGGTCCGGAAAAGGGGAATTAGCTTTCTCTACCAAGGCAACCTGCATCCCACTGCTGGTCCAATCATAATCGAAAACTGTTTAATTAAATTTGCCACCGGCTAGAGATTCTCATTCCCTGTTTTCACATGGTAGAACAATAATTTTTGAATGAATTCTTGCTCATAAAAGAAATAAAAATAGGTCAGCTAGTAAAGGAGCACAGTGTAAGACATTTAGTAAAAAATAAATGTTGCTAAACTGTTTTTGCTCAGTATATGATCCATCAATATAAATAGCACTTGTAGAATGTATGGACTATCTTATTTCAGATTTTGTTTGCTGAAAACAACAGAAATTGTTTAAGATATATTGTGTTTAGGACGAGTTGTGTCTACTTTGGGTTTTAACTATTTCCATGTCGGTATTTCAGACCGTGTTGAGTGTTTTGCAATGTACGAAGGTAACTTATAATCCTGTATGCATTTTGACTCCAGTGTTGGGTCAATATTGTGATGTAATGACTATCTGTAAACATTGAAATAAAATATTTCTTATTGCTACTAATGCATAACTTGAAACTAAACGGAACGGATATTTAAAAGGAATAGGAAGCCCTTTGAAAATTGCACATTTCATAAATCCAGGGTCATGAGGGATAGGGTTTTGATACCATGATGGAGTCCAAATCAAATGATCATCTTGATTTGATGTCTTTTTCATTTGAAAGGCTGAACATTTTGAAGGTTATTTTCCTCGTCAGGTTCATTGTCGCGTATATAGGGATCGAGGTGTGTTAATGATTGCATCATAATATGTGTGTTATCTTTACTATAAACCATATTACTCCGGAATCATCAGCAAATATGCGATGATACGCTCAGTATGATATTAAAAGTTTCCTAGCAGTTCTTGAAAGAAAACCCTGCTGTCGGGGAAAAATGATAAGCTTAACAATAAGAGTTCTGTAATGTGCGTGAATGTGTATACGTTATCACAATACTGTTTGATTTGATTAGTATTCCCTTTCAAGTGGATGAAAATAAGAGAGGGTCGTAAAACCCAGTATTTGTGTGCGCACCGTGCGTTTATACAAATTATCTTTATTAGAATTCTACATAACTATCAGGGCACTTAATTATTCGGAAAAAGATTGTCGTTGTCAAACATGTTTTGGTATTAATCAATTATCTGTTCATATACCAATTTGTAATAAAACTTTTTTCTAAGCCATATAACCACATTATATGTAGCAATCATTTTACTTTTATCATGTTATTGAACAAATGCTCATTCTTAGAAAGGTTGGAGGTAGTGGTCCCTGCTAACGCATGAAAGCAAGCTCTTGCGTATCGGATAAGTTGAGAGGCATACACACCAAATGCAGGTGGTATGAAACACATCAGACAGCATTTGACTCAATGGTAGGTCTTATTGGTAAAATATATATCATATTTCGGAACTGAATGACTCTCTAAAGTGCCTTCCATCCAATTTGTGTAGTTTTCCAAACATTGTTACAATCAACTTTACTTACAACAAAATCAGAAAACTCGAAGACATTGGCTGCATCCACCGCTTACATTCGATTGACTTGTCTTACAATAAAATAACCGGCATCTCGGCGTCACTATTTAACGGCCTTTCATCCCTAACGAATGTGGATTTATCATATAATGATATTCATTTAATAGAACCTGGATCATTCAGCGATAACACACTTGGCTTAATAAAACTCGATATCTCACATAATTCAATTGTGGATTTGTTTCTAATTTCCTTCTTCCAAAAACGTTTTGCAAAATTTCCTATACCTATAATGGAGTTCATCATTTCTCGAATAAAGCTGCAAACCCTATAACGGAAACTGATGATTTAGGAGATGGTGGATATTTGGATTTTTCTGCTAACTTTATTGAACGGGTACCCAACTCAAAGACATTTAATCTGGGAGACTAATAGGTTCAGTGTCTACATTTTGCTGTATGATGAAATATTTTTCATTTTCAACATTACTTGGAATCATATCATCTGTGATTGCTTTTTGGAAGAATACCTTTGGTCTTAAGAAAACATAAGAGAAAAGTATGTCGATGTTGGAGATTCATTAGGTTATACTTGCGACCTTCCACTTCATCTGCTTGGTACATCAATTGCTGGTCTTGTTGACGATAACAAATCCGAACTGTTTGTTTGCTGTCTATATCATTGTCCTGAAGGTTGTTCATGTATCTTTCAATCTAGTAAATACACCATCATTGTCAATTGTACAAATTATGTTTTTAGAAATCCTCCAGATTTCAATCTCACAAAGATGGTTGAAAATGTGAAAAATCATACCAAAATGTAGAATTCAACGATCAAACTTTATATTTCTGACACATTTATGAAACCTCTGATTTCAAGAGATGATCTCGTCAACATTCCCGATATTGATATGTCAAATAACGTAGAGCTTATTACAAAGAAAGCCCTCGCAAATATTTTGCATGCTAGAAATATTGAGATAAATCTTGTTGGTAACAAAGGAATTTTGAGACTAACATTGTAGAAGTCTGGCAATATCTTGCAAAGTAACGCAACAATTAGTTGCGACTTTGACCTAATGTCCTGGTTCCTCCCGTGGTTAAAAACCGGTCATGTGGAGATAAAAGACCCACATATTGTTTGCAGAATTGAAGATGCCCACAGTCCCTTGGAAAACGTAACAAATTAGAATATACATTGGGATCAATTCTCAGAAAAATATAGCTTTGTGTTTCCCATAGAAAAGTATAAGTTTGTGTTTCTTGAAGAATTTTTATGATTTTAATCATCATTGTGTTTTATGTGTACCAAAGGTACGGGGAGTATATTTTTGTGTTTTACAAATGTATATCAAAGGTCAAACAAAATCACAGTTTAAAATATATCCATTGATGAACACAATGAACACCTTTTGAGGTATGTAATTAGATCCTTTATCCCTATGCTTCAAACAATACATCTTAAAACATTCATGTTAGCTAAGGATTCCGATGCTGGTGGCGTAACGGAGTGTGTGATAAATACAATAAAGGAATCCGGGACGTTTGTGATTTTCCTTACACGTAAATATCAATTCAGAACGGATCAATTTTCGCAATAGAATGGAGACATGCTTGGAACAGGTATAAGTCCATAAATTGTTATGGCATAATTTTGATTAAGTTTGATTTCATGCAAATGTCAGACATTAATGATCAACGAAGGAAAGCTATCAGTGCAGTTGGACACAGTGTTCATTTTTCAGACATTTATTTTACTAAAAAGGTACAAACTTTTTTTCGGAAAAGAACATAAAATAAAAAAAAAAAAATCGAGATGCCAAAGGTCGGAGAAAAAAATTCGAAACCAATATTCAATTTGTCTTTGTTAAATACAGATGAGATCGATAAATAGAAAAATAAATTGATCAAAAGCTTTCATCTTGTGATTACCTTTTGATATATATTACAGTCTACATATTGTGCTCTGATGCAACTATGATATGTTTAAAGTATATGCGATATTATAAATATTCATTAAATCTACAACCGTTATAGCTTTTATGTAATTCTAACATTGAATGCATTATTTGATGTAGAATCAATAATGCACAAAGGAGCACGGGTCATTTATTGAACTTTCTGAATTCCTATCACAATGTTGTAAAACAGTTTCAGTGCACAGTGTTTCCCTTGAAGTATTCATGAGCAAGCAAGGGACACTTGAGAGGAGGGAATGTTTGCATATATATTGATATAGATACATGTATACACATGATATAAATATGTTCACTGCTTGAAACTTATGCAATATGTGTGTGAAAGGTTAAAGAAAACGAATACCGGTAGTTATCTCATAAATTCTACACGGGATAAAAAATAACAGTTCGGCGGATACGGACTCTGGATATAACAGAGGTGGGATCAGGTGCCTAGGAGAAGTTAGCATCCCCTGTCAACTGGTCACACCCGCCCTGAGTCCTTTATCATGATCAGGTAAACAGAGCAATACGTAGTTTAAGTCAATGTATAAATAACACCCTAACAAGAAGATTGAAGCACGTCAAATTGTGTCGTTATACACGATTCCAAAAAGTCGCGCCATCGAGTTACGTCCCTTATTTGTGACGTCAAACGAGGTTAGCTGTGTGCGATAGGCATGTTCGCTTCCAATCTACTCATTAAAATATTAACAAGAAACGTTGGTGTAAGCACCAAAATTATGGGCCGGAAATATTTTTGGCGAACGTTCAACGAAAAGGTGTATTTTACATTCCCTTTTCAAGGTATGCGATAGAACAGTGTCTATGTGCCTTTTTTATTTTGCTTGCCACATTTAGACCCCCCCCCCTTTTCAAAAACAGTCTACGGTCATAATCAATGCGTATCGTGATAAATCATCACAATATATCTTAGGATTAATTATGTTCATTAGAAAAAGAAAATGCATGTAATAATGCATATTTTGCAAACATGTGACGTGCTCTAATAAATTATTGTCAACGGCAGGATGCATAGTTCACATGTTCGCATTTGTTTGTCGATAAGAGGCCTCGAGCCTCGACTAAAAAATATTTTCAATCAATCGACTATAACAAAAACACTCTTTTACGTGAACGGTGCACGTCGAAAAAATGCTGTCCTTTACAAGTTTTCAAATAGCCACTTGGTAAAAATCCTTTACATATTCAAATAAAAAGACCTCTAAATTAGCATCTTTACCACCTTATCTGTATTCAAATTTGAAAATCACTAACCTTGAACAAAATATGGTGGGGGAGTGTTCATTTTGCAAAGCCCGATTTTTTTGTTTTGTTTTGTTTGTTTGGTTTTTTTTAAACGACTGATAGGTCAACTCAATGAAAGTGAGGGAAGTCCACTAGTCTGTTATATTAATAGCAAATAATGATCTAGTGAAAAAACACTCACATATGACACTCTCGCAC
>CAJDSM010005319.1:0-13573 GCA_903981925.1 Ostrea lurida | reverse complement strand
TCCAAGACTTTGACTCTAGTGCACCTTGGACTTTGACCCCACTTCTCATAACTTTAAACTTGGGCTACATCTTTTTGAACCAAGGGGGAATGCGTTTTTTGTAGATTTTCACTGTATAGCAATGCCTCATGATAAGCGCTTTCCTTTTATGCACCAAGTTCTTTCTGCGGTTAGTGAACCTTTGGACTTTGACCTACTTTTCTCAAAAACACTTACCTGTGACTATATCATTTTGAACTAGGGGGAATAGGTTTAATATTCACCGGAATTCCATGTATAAATGCCCTCCATGATTGTGACGTTTGTTTGGCTACAACCAAAGACTTTGATGACGTCCTTAGCTTGACGGACACTGACCCTACTTTTCAAAAAACCTTAACCTGGGCTAATTTAAAGGAAATGAAGCTAATTTTGACCTTAGGTATAGCAAAACAGATTATCATAACCTGAGGTGCCACGTTATACCGCTATTATAATCCGCGAAGCTTCAAATCCCTTGAATTTAAATTCAAGAAATACATTTAACGTTATTTTATGAAAATCTTGCCTAAATAATAAGAATTATATCCAATAAAGGAAGGACAGATGTTGCCGTAAGCAAAAGCATAAGTAGATAACCAACATCGTTCAACATGCATTTGTGACGCGCAGTCGTCCAATGGTGCCCACATAGCAAGGGCGGGCCGCCTTCTGCCCCGAGAAGCAGCAAAAGTACCACGCCCCTGTTTACTTTAACAATATCAAATTTTGTTTTCAGCGTCCATCTGTCGTGTACATAATTATCGAGGCGTTTCCGGCTGGGAGAGTAAAATTGCTCACAGTGTGATTGTTTTTGATTACGCACGTTACTTAATCCCCACCGCTCTCAGCCTGTACAGCAATTCTGTCACTTGAACAGGATTATATTTGTAGGGGACCTTACACAATTCAACGGATCTAGCTGATAAAATCGACTAAAGTACTCGTTAAAAATGCTAATTGTTTTTAACGTGTCGGCTTACCCAGCCCTTGTGAATGAAGTACGTGTAACTAATATACTACTTGCATCCGCTAATTCCAGTAAACAAGTCGGCTTGGGTAGCGCTTGCTAGATCATCAAGTTGAGATACAACATTCAAACTTGCAATAAACAAACCAATTAGATACTAGCAGCAGAAATCATATTTGGTTAATTAATCTACTAAATACTGTTCAGCCATTTGCCGAATATAAGCGGTTTCGTGATGGTCTGAGACGAGAGTAAAACATGTAGCCTGAAGGATCAAATGAAAGGTTTTTGAAAGCATTCCAGTTCTTTCTTAACGCAGAATGCGTACTCAGTATTAAAGATTTTCATTAATTGCGAAAAGTTTTCCAAATCCCAATAAACTTTACTTTTCAAAAGAATAAATTTAAATTTTAGTTTCTCAGATTCTTAAGTCGAACATACGCGCAATGTTCAAAGAAAGGAAACACAGGATACGAGAGAGAGAGAGAGAACCAAAACCCAAAAATCATAACTCATGATTTTTTTTTTAAGGACACAAGTACTATTGTTTAAAGAAATATAGATCTCTCCTTTAAACTATTACACAGATCATCTTGATGTACTATACATAGAAATTATCTAACAATGTTTTTTTTCCCCCGAATTTATTTTCTCAGAAGTTTTTCAAAGTCAGTCAGAAAATACATGAATCATTATCAATTCTACATATTTTTAGGTCACCTGAGTAAACCTCAGGTGACCTATTGCAAATTGAGTGCCTTCGTGCACGTCCGTCCGTTAACAATTGAACATTTTTAACTTTCTTCTTGATAACCACAGTTTCTTTCAAATTTGGCATGAACATCTTTGCGGACAAGGGCACACTAAATTGTAAATTTCAGGTCTGTTGACCAATGGGGCCTTGGGAGCGGGGCAAAAACTGCCAAAAGTACCAAGTTTTTCAAAAAAATCTTCTTATTTTACAACCCGCACACTGTCTTCTGAGAGAAACAAATGCCATAGTGAGGTAGAGCAAGGAAGTGCCTTTAACCAAAAATTGTAAATTGTGGTCCCTGGGTAGGGTTCGCCCCGACAGGCGCGGGCCAACTTGTTACAATAATGTCTGTTAACAATTGAACTTTTGACTTCTTGAAACCACCAGTCATTCTTTTCAAATTCAGTATGAAGCAGTCTTTTGAGGACAAGGGGCACATAAATGGTAAATATTTCTGGTCTCTTGCAACGGTTGCACACTTCATGGTCCGATGATCTTTTGACAGAGTTAGCCTCCTTTGAACTTAGAAAAAAATCGATGAAATTTTATTCGCTTTCCAGTTCAACTGTATCTTCTGCAACCGGTCGCAACACTCGACCAATTTGGGTATATAATTACGCCCACACGTTCACTCTCATCACCTTACGAATTTCCTTCAATCTAGATTCACTGTAGGTCGGGGGCAATCGTGTCGCACCGACACATCTAGTTTTTTCTAAATTCAGAGGGCTAACTCTGTCAAAAACTCATTCGGACACTGACCACTTCAAACTTGACCCTGCTTTATTCCTGTCTGACTTATCCATGTATCAACATTTTGAAGTTGAATGTGTGCAACCGTGCAGAGATAATCGAACGGAACGAAAAAATTTATCTGATTTTTTTTCCTAAGTTCAAGGAGGGCTAATCGTCTGTCAAAAATCAATTGGAGCCGAGTGACCAAATTCGAACTGACCTGCATATCTCCTGCTGACGTTACCATATACCAAATTCTGTAGTTGAATGTGTGCAACAACGTTGCAAGAGATAATGAACGCCGAAACCCAAATGATGACGGAAGGACAAGGACGGAATGACACGAATGGACAGAATAACACGGGTAACACTATATGCCCGCCCGGCCATTAATCATGGCGGGGGCCATAAAAACCCACTCACTCTAAACAAATGGCCCTCCATGCGCACGCCAAACGCGCGAAAGTGCCCTCAACACGCGAAGTGCCCTTCTCCAGCACCCTTACCCATTTTTCATTTAGGCTGGAAACACCGAACGCTCATTCTAGGACGCCATAAAAGAGGCAAGTTAAGGTAGCTCAATACAGTCAACCAAAATTTAGTTAATTGATTCGTTTAAGCACATCTTCAAGAACAGCACAGTTATCGCCCTTCGAAACGTAATACAAGCTCCCTCAAGTTATTTTATATGAACTTTTATTGTGATTTTTATCCCAAGGAATATGAAAAAAAGGTTTTTATATCTTCCTATTGAAAAAAAAGAAGATTACTAACTTGAGTCCATAATTTTCTGCTGTGAATTTGAATGTATATATGAATGTTTACATCAAACATTCTCAAACAACAACATCAAGTATAATACAATTACCGAGCATTATTTTTACCACATATATAAAATTACTTTATAATAATAAGACGAAAACCATTATTTTCGTTTGTTGATATTTCTTTTAAATCTCAGGGCATGAAATCTTCAAAAAAACATGTCACCTTACGGAAAAACGCATATTGTCGGAGAACACTAAATTTCAACAAAAGAAATGCTGAAAAATGCGAATAGACTCAAAATTTAGAAAATATTCGCGATTTTCCAATAATTTGAACCAAGCCCGATCGTCAAATTAACACAACAAAAGTCATAGAGAGCATTGTAAATAAGAAAAACTACCACCTCCCTGTGACGTAAAATGGTTTACCGAGCGGGAGTTAAATAATCTTTATAAGGAAGTCAATCTCTTGATGGAAATGTCCCATATAATTAATCCAAGTAATATGGGACTAAGTTAATCAAGTAATTTCTAAATCAAATTGTTAACTCAATCGGGATCGGTACTTTTCCTCTTTCGGCCGCTGAGAATAAATCTGAAAATTATTTAAGGTGCTGATATAATTTGAAAATATTAGACATTATCATTTCTGAATTTTCTTTTTAAAATATCACTTGTCTAATCGTGTGTCCTGTTTTTCATTTAATTCATAAATTCTGTTTTTTTAAAAAGATTTATCCCATAGAATTTAAACAAAAATCAATACAAATACAAATTTTCAAATATTCGTAAATATATTGTTTTATTCTCGAAAAAAAATCATAACTTCTTTCGGAGGATCCTCTTGGGCAAATGTTTTATATATGATAATCAATATCAAGCACCAATTAATCACAGCGAAGTTATTGGATACTAGAAACCTCCTCTATTTGCAAAGACATTATACAACTTATTATCCTCAATTCCGAGAAGGTAATCAAAAAAATAAAGAGGAAAAAAAAATTTTGGGGCGGGATACTTAAAATAAACATCTAATTGAGAGCTTGTAAATTACTGTATTATCAGGAATGCATTGACAACCATGCTTCTAAAAGGTGGCGTTAAATGAATCATTTTGTAAATTAAGAGGACTTTAAAATAATCGTAATTGAGCCTCCTTAAATTATAACAAAATAATATAGATGGGTTGCCTGCAATCTTAGTTTATTAGCCAATCAAAAAATTGCTGTATACAAGTAAAATTAAATTACAGCTTACTGCCCGGATAATAATTGAATTCAGAGGAACAACCATTTTGTTCTTTCAATATAACCGAATTAATACAAATCATAAGCGAAAATTATAAACATGTTGACTGCATAGTGAAGTCTTGATAAAATCGTTAGTGTCCATTACAACATTTTTTCTTTTTTGAGGAGTAGTCTAGCTCTTTCTGAATTTATAAATGTAATCTTCAACAGCTGTAAAAGGTTGTTATACCCCAGTGCGTTAGTATACCTTTTTGCCATGCAGTAAACACTAATAGGTGAGAAACAAATCAAAATACCCCTCCTTGTACCCGCCTTTGTGTACAAGTTGGTGTTACCAACGATGCGAATAGCTTGGCTGAGGGACTTCAAATATATACCGTATAAAAACAACACTATTATTAGCCTCAGGCGACCGAGGATTGGTCAAAATTATAAGCTGATATTTCAATATCATGCGATGTTCATTTAACCGAAATTTTACTATTGCAACAGAAAATGAGAGATTGAGGTTGGGGATTTCAACTTTTAAATTTCAATGATAAACGATATTTCAATTAAGTGCATTTCAATATAAGTGGTATAGCTGTATAATCCTTGTCTTCAATCAATGGGGGATAGACGCATGAAGACAAGCTTTGTTTTGATACCAAAGACTTTCGACCTGATAATCTTGAACCTTTGACTTACTTTCAATAACTTAACTTCGACTATATTTTTTCAAAACCAAGGATGAGAAGGCCATGATACTAGCACATTTAAATGCCAAATCATGAAGTATATCCCTTTGTTATGGTACCAACAAGACTTTTGACCTAGTGACCTTGAATGTTTAGATTTTGACCTACTTTTCACACACTATTTGATAGAGCATTTATCTTTCTAAAATGAAGAAGGGATTAGGGCTTTTGAGACATTTCACATATAGAATGCCTCGCTACTTGGTAACAATATTTTCCTGACCTAGTTACCTTTGACTTATATGTTTCATACGAACTTTGACATAATTTTCAAAAAACCCAAACCTTAAGTTTTCATCTTTTGAACAAAGCGGGAGAGGTGGCTTTGATGATTTCTAATACATATCGTATCTTTCAAGACATTTCAGTTCACTACCAAGAGCTCTATTGTACCTTGGAACTTACCTAAAGGGGGTGAAATAGGTTAAGATAGTCATTCAGCTGCCGGTGGATGCCTATGATTTCGTTCTGACACACTCTTGTTAGTGTGATAGAAGGTGTTTATACATATACTTGGTACAGTAATTTAATCAGCTAAAAGATCTGGCATGGCTGATATGCGGTGATGTCACAATCACCCATATCCAGCACGTTGTTGGGCAAAATATCTGCACGCACGTTCAAATTTGTCTAATTGTCTAGGTTAAAACGAACACCATATAATAGATCTTTCTTCTTTAAAAACATTAGGATCTTCTCCAAAAAGTTGGTACCAAACCAAAGGTCTCATCATGAGACATATATATGTGAAATATCAAAGCCTTGTCCCCTTGGTTGCCAGGTTAAAGTTTTTTCCTTAAAGTGTGACGCCGACACTGGGGTCATGACAATTGCTCTCCGGACATTCGTCCCAGCGAGCTAAAAATGAAAATACATAATAGGTCAACAGCTTTTACAAGTACAGTATGCACAAGATAAACCATCATCTGTTACTTATTTCTAATTCAAATTTCTTTATACACAAAATGGTCAACATTCTCCAAGGTTTCCTTCGTTATCCTATTGTCATAATTGTTTTACCAATAAATACTTTTTACTAACCTTGAAATCTTTTTCAATATTCCAATCGAATGTGGGCTTAGGAGTATCTTTCGGACCTTGTTCCCACTTTTGATGCAGAGACTGAAAGCGTTTAAATTTTTTATCTCCCGCTTTGTTGGGTTTTCGGTCTAATCTGCTCCATAGCCATGGTTGACCTGTACAATATATATTATATATAAACAAGATGTGTTTGTGAAACACTGATGCCCCTGGATTCCACATACCAGTGGAAGGGGCTTGCCAAAACGATTACGCATGTGAAATATGAAACGTTTTAGAAAATACATAAAGTTCAAGAGTTCAAAAAAAGGGTTACGGTAGTCATAAGGAACACACAGTCATGTATGTAAAAATATGAAAGTCCTATCATATACCATTCACAAGAGGCCCATGTGCCACATCGCTCACTGAGCCACTGACTTCACTAAGAAGAGCAGTAGTAGCACTTAATCCCCTATTGTGGGGGTTGGTGGGGGGGGGGGTATCTAAACAAAATTTAAATTTACACCATATCAGGAAGCTTTCAGGTAAATATCCATTCGTCTGGTTCAATAAAGAATATTTTAAAAGAATTCCTATATATTCTGCATGTAAAATATTGACCCTCATTGTGGCCCACATTACCCGCAGGGTCATGATTGAACAAACTTTTATCTTCGCTATGTCAGGAAGCTTTTCTGGCCCAGTGGTTCTCTTGAGAAAAAGATTTTAAAAGATTTTCCCTATATAATCATATGGTAAAAACTTTGATCCCCAATTGGGGCCTCATCGTACCCCCGGGGTCATGATTTGAACAAACTTGAATCTCCTCTATATCAGGAGCTTCCATATAAACAGCTTTCCTGGCCCAGTGGTTCTTGAGAAGAAGATTTTTAAAGATTTTACCTATATACTTTGATCCCTATTGTGGCCCATTCGTACCCCCGGGGTCATGATTTGAACAAACTTGAATATCCTCTATATCAGGAAGCTTCCATATAAATTTCAGCTTTCCTGGTCCAGTGGATCTTGAGAAGATTTTCCCTAATTAATCACAAGTAAAACTTTGATCCCTATTGTGGCCCCATCGTACCCCCGGGGGTCATGATTTGAACAAACTTGAATATCCTCTATATCAGGAAGCTTCCATATAAATTTCAGCTTTCCTGGTCTAGTGGATCTTGAGGAGAAGATTTTTAAAGATTTTCCCTATATAATCATATGTAAAACTTTGATCCCTAAATGTGGCACCATCGTACCCCCGGGGGTCATGATTTGAACAAACTTGAATTTCCTTTATATCAGGAAGCTTCCATATAAATCTTTGCTGGCCCAGTGGTTCTTGAGAAGAAGAGTTTTAAAGTTTTCCCTATATAATCATATTTAAAACTTTGATCCCCTATTGTGGCCCCATCGTACCCCCCGGGGGTCATGATTTGAACAAACTTGAATCTCCTCCATATTAGGAAGTTTCCATATAATTGTCAGCTTTCCTGGCCCAGTGGTTCTTGAGAAGAAGATTTTTAAAGATTTTTCTACATGTATATAATCACATGTCAAACTTGATCCCTATTGTGGCCCCATCGTACCCCCGGGGTCATGATTTGAACAAACTTGAATCTCCTCTATATTAGGAAGTTTCCATATAAATTTCAGCTTTCCTGGCCCAGTGGTTCTTGAGAAGAAGATTTTTAAAGATTTTTCCTCTATAATCAAATGTCAAACTTGATCCCCTATTGTGGTCCCATCGTACACCCGGGGGTCATGATTTGAACAAACTTGAATCTCCACTATATCAGGAAGCTTCCATATAAAATATCAGCTTTTCTGGCCCAGTGGTTCTTGAGGAGAAGATTTTTAAATGACACCACCCTATTTTTGCATTTTCGTGATTATCTCCCCTTTGATGAGGGCCTGGTCCTTCATTTGAAACAACTTGAAGCCCCTTTACCCAAGGATGATGTGTACCATGTTTGTTGAATTTGGCCCAGCGGTTCTTGAGAAGAAGTCGAAAATGCGAAAAGTTAACAGACAGACGGACGACGGACAAAAGGTGATCAGAATAGCTCACTTGAAACCTTCGGTTCAGGTGAGCTAAAAAATACTGGTGAATTTACGTAATTTGAATTTTGAAAAAGACTAAGTATCTAGCTATCTACAAGATCAACAACATGGGGGTTTTAAAAATGGTGGATATCAACAATTTTATTATGTCTTTAAAATGTTCATGCTGAAAAGGTTACTAGTTGATAAGAAATCCTGGGTTGATATTTTTGAAGCAGTTAATGGTAATGATTTTGTTTACAAATTACTTGATTTTGGAGATGCATATATCTCTGAATGTGTTATTCCAAAAAACAACATTTTTTGGCAAAGTTTTTTTTAGTCTATGCTTCATGTAATAAAGTCTTTTGACAAAAAACTACTATAAGGAAAGCTATCCCAGCATTCCTGTGTGGTATAATTCAAATATTAAAGTGGGTATGAAAACATTGTTTATAAAAGCTGGTATAAAAAAGGTGTGAAAATAATTTATGATTTTCTAGATGAAAGAGGGAATATTTTACCACATAGCACTTTGATATCCAAGTTTGCATATTACAATATATAGTGTAGTGAGTGCAATATCAACTCACCTGAAATCATTTGAAATAAGAAAAGCTTTTCTTAACAGATGTTTTACTCCTTATGTTCCATTATATTATACAAAACCTTTGATTCTGCATACTGAGTGTACACAATCTGTTTACAAACAGTTAAATGTAATCATGTAATTCCCACTTCTGTTCATAAATGGAATTTAGAGTTAGTGCCTTTATGGAATAGAATATGTGTTAAAGATGTTTTTACTGTATGTTTTAAAACTACCAAGGATTCTTCTATCCAATGGTTACAATATAGAATTCTTCATAGAATTCTTCCTGTCAATGGCCAACTTTATTGCGGTTATTCCCTTGCCGCGGAAGTAGGCGGCGCTTGTGGAAGTAGGGACCAAAAGTAAACACGCCATAATACACATGCCACGATTTGCTGACTCTTTATTCGAAAACGTGCCTTCTTGTGGGTGTTGTGTGCCTGGTTACAAACAGAGGTGGACATCGTTTTCAGAAAAACGATGAGATTCGACGTCGTTGGATAATTGCCATCAAAAGAGACGAGAAGCCAGGAAAGTTGTGGTGCCCCTCTCCAAATAGTGTTGTTTACAACTAGTAAACACCGGTGCGTCTGTTTACCACAGAACACCACAGAACTATGTAAATATAATTAAAAAAACAAACAAAAGAAAACTGATATAGGAAGTTACTGGGAAGGGGGGGGGGGTTATTGTGGTTTGAGACTCTTATTCCACATGGGTCTTGATAATTATGCATTTTTCGGGCCAAAATGCCACCGATAATGGTGGTTTCCCCTCTCAAAAATTAGGTATTTTTCCCAATCATACATCTAATTTCCCCAATTTCAAATGCAGAAGAAATTTTGAACACAAGTTACCATATATAAATTAATTTTTCTGATGAAGAGAAAATACGGGGGTTTTTCATCCCAGTTTTATTCTCCAAACCCATGCACATGCAAAAGGTTTTGTGATGAATGGGTAATACAATGGAGGTACTCGATTATTTATACATTTTTATCTTTCTAATGCACTACAAATGATTTTTCGAATTTGAGGAAAATGTCGCTAATTTTCCCCAATTCAAAGGGAGGGGGTGGTAGTTTAAGAAAAATCACTGATATCATTAAACTAACATATAGCCAGTTTTATTAATTTTAAACTATTTCCATTCGCCTCTTATTAATTTCAGTTAATAAATTCCGATCTCATTGTTAATTAGCAAGTAGATAATGGAAAGCGACCTACAAGTATGGGACTGTCATCTGTTGAGACACATCGTTGATGAATGTTCTCAACTATTTGTTCAGTTAACGTACATTGTATCTAAAGAAAAATAAGTGTGTCTACCCCAGATTAGATATTTAAAAAAAACCGTGAATAATAGTGATAAAAGGGAAGGGTGGCCGTGTCATTGCCCCAAGTGCCCGTGATTACCCCCCCCCCCAAAAAAAAATGGTTGGTAACTTTAAAAATCCCTGATCTAAAAATATTCAGTATCCATTTTTGGTCCTGACTTTGAACATAGACGTGAAGCAAAAAGTGATGATTTTAATTGGTTGCAATGATTTCTTTGCTTTTTTTCATTGCCCGATTGAAAGATTAGAAGGTGACAGAAATTTATAGTTATGAATTAGAAAGATCCTTTGTATAACACCGGTATTAAAAATAATTCTTATTAATAAAATCAATCATTTTTCAATTCCAAATATTGACGAATTTTGCCATCAATATATATATCAAATAGTTTCACACAAGTTTAAGAATTAAACATCGTATGATGCATATATTGACGAAAACTAAGTTTTTCACATGTCGTTCTATTCATAAGTTATGAATAGAATTGCTATGCTTTTTATGATTCGGCAACGAATATTTAAATTTTCGTACAATGAGACCAGTTTTGCAGTCTATTTATTTCAGACTTTTGTGATACGTGTTTTTGTTAATATTTGCCACAGGCACTTGGGGCAAGGATCATGACCCCCCCCCCTTTTTTTTTTTTCTTCTTTTCTTTATTAAAAATTCAGATCTGGGATAGACACAGCATTTTTCTTTTCTACGTTAATAATATTTTTGTAATATGCATTAAAAATCACCCAACATGTTTATTTTTCCTCTCTGTCACGTATGTTCATTGACATTAGAAGGGGGCAGGGATCATGCATGACACCCCCCCCCCCACCTTCTTTTTTTAAATTCAGATCTGAGATAGATGCACTCATTTTTCTTTTCTTACATTGATTATGTTCAAGTGTCTGTGATATTTGCCTGTAATTTTTCAGTCCAGCTTTATGCACACAGTACGATATTTTTCTTCATTAAATTTTGTCATGGTGTGTATCACACATCTACATGTAACTATTACACGATATATTGAAATAACATTGTGCCCAAAATTGGAAAATAAATTACTTGTAGTTATGATAAATAACAATAAACGTAAATTATTTTTAAAAACATAATTTATATATTACATTTTGAGGCGTATATATCATGTAGTGTTCTGTGGTATTACGTTCCCGTTGGGATCTGCCCAAACTAAGAAATGAACAACGAATGAGAGTCCCTGAGCGAGAGTATCGGGACGCAACAAGAACTTATTGAAAGGTGAATACGGTTTTCGTTTGGTTCGTTTTTTCCAATTTCAATGTGTACTGGTCTGACGAGTCCAATCGCTGGTTGCCAGTACATTCACACTGCGCGTCGCCATTACTCTTGGTCCCTACTTCCGACAGCGCCACCCTGAATCAGGGGGAGATAACACGACGGTATCGTGAGAAAAGTACCCCATTACTATCTGAAAAAAATCATTCTTGTGTCTTCTGATTGTTGTAGTTTTTGTAAGAATGAAGTTGAGACTATTCAACACGTTTTTATTGGCTGTGAAAAAATATCTAATTTATGGAGCAGTTTGAGTATGCATATATATCGAACAACTTGCAAAAGAATTGGTTTTAATGTTGTTAATATTCTATTAGGTGAACTTCCATTGTCTAAAAACAACAGAACTGTTAACTTTCTCATTTTATATACAAAACTATATTTTTTCTTGTTTGAAAAAAGGCAACTTAACCCAGTTTGTTAGAATTACTTTTCTAATATACAATAAATATAAAGTTGAAAGATGTATTGCATATCAGAACTTTGAAATACAAAAGTTTGAAAATACCTGGCATGTATGGGAAATACTTTTTGACAACATCAAAAAATCATAATATCATTATGTACTCTACTGTTATTTGATTATTTTGGATTTAGTAAATATTTATCTTGGGTACAAATATGTATAAGTACTTACCAACAAATGTATTGAGTGAAGTATGAAAGGGTGTGAGAGGTGAAAGAAAGAAAAAAAATTTTCTTTGTCATGCATATAAGATATCTATGATGAAAAAACAATAAATAATAATAAAAAAAAAAGTATCTAGCTATCTGATGTAGCTATATGGTAATTTAAGTAGTTCCAAGGGTCCAGATTACGTCTATTGCACTAAATAAATGTATAGCTGATTATACATATGGAGAGAAAAACTACAGTGCAGTTACATATCAACTCCTTCAGTAAGCAGCATGAGGGTGTGGTGAGGGGGACTGAGACACAGTTAGAATATTCTAACTAGTTTAGTAGCACTATCACCATAGATAAAGTTGCCTATACACTATACAAGAACCTTGTATCTTCCGTAATAAATATGTGAAAATTCGTTATTTAATTCAATACTTCTCAATGTGATAACTGTAGATTTGACAATGTTTTCAACAAAAGCCCTATAGTGAACTTAAAAACCCTTAAAAATACAACAAAATAAATGAATAAAATTTGAATAATAAAAAGCTCAAACACAATATTTATTTATTGTAAATTATTAACAAAAGGACACATTGAAAAAATGTCGACAAAAAATCTCCAGTTTTCAGACCAAAACTTCAAATCTTCAGTTGTGACATGACCATTCTGTCACATGTAGATCTATGCCATGGCATGCCGATTTTGTGCTTACAGTATTGACATTTAAGCTTGAATCAGGAATGTAGGGTATAATGNAATTTTGTGCTTACAGTATTGATATAAGCTTGAATCAGGAATGTAGGGTATAATGTTGTAGTTTAAAGACCTATCAGAAATGAAAAAGATATTAAGGGTTCAATGTCCGACAAAAAACAAAATCCACATAGTTTTCAACAAGAACACCCCCCCCCCCCCTTTAAGGATGAAACTACTTGAATAACCTCTTCTCCTTCCAATTTGAGTGAATGGCTCTCTCTGGAGCACTTGGTGTAATATTTACAGGTGTGACTGCCTTGCAGTAATGACGCAGATTAAAAAACTAATTAAATCTATTTATTGATCAGATACAAGTTTGTGGTTTCAGAGACAGAATGGCCAAATGATGAACGGAATGGCCCATGGGTTTCTTGATTGTAATCTTAAGAAAATGAAAGTGATAAAACATTATCAACCTTGATGTTCAGCAATGTACACACACGTTCCATCTAACTTCTCCGAGACATGTGCCTGGCTTACGTTGCTCGTAAGCGCCGAGTTTTGAACTATGTCTGTTGCTAATACTTTGTAGCCTTGGAACTGCCTCTTACTTGCTGGTTCATCAAGTACACTAGTCTCAAAAATACAAGAAATCTTTTGCTGAACGTTTCCACATTTATCCATCATTCATCGTTTCATATTGATCAGCTTCATGATGAT
>CAJDSM010005311.1:8105-20783 GCA_903981925.1 Ostrea lurida | reverse complement strand
CCATCTCTGTTTAAGGGGGATTTTTTTTAGCTTCCAGGGGAAGAGGTGGAGGATTGACATCTTAGATTATATTAAATAAAAACAGGCATATCAATTTATTGATTACTAATTCTTGTCTATATATTGTAAATCTTTAATATAATAGGAAAAATACTTCACACTTGGAATATACATGTATCAAACTGATTTTTGTGAAAATCCCCATATTTTTGTGTGGTTTCTGCAATTCAGGGGGGATTTTTATCTGTGGAAGGGGAAATTTTCCTTTGTTGTCAAAGGGGGAAAGGTACCCTTTATTAAAAAGAACCTAGATAAATCCCTGCGCCATGACCTCAGTCTTCACGAAAACTTTTACAGAGCACATGCCCGAATTCCACATACCCAAACAAAAACTTTTTGCTGCAAATAATTAAGCATGCAACTTTCACAAGCCCATTCTCAAATTTACCAAGCCCCGGGCACAGGGCTGGTGGGTTTTCGTGAAGACTGGACCTGGCACCATATTATCAGTGACATTATACTGTAGTTTATCTTCATCAAAATAAATTGATACACAAAACATCAGAATTTACCGAGTATCCCTTGAAATAAATGATTATCAGACATCCTGAAATTCTCACTCTTCTCCTCCAATCCCTGTTTACATTTTCAACTGATTTGCAGTTTTATTTCCCGCCAGCTAGTTGGTGTTAATTTATTCTGAATTTCAAACCCGATCAAATTCAGAATCGCAGTACTGTAATCATTATAGCGTTATTCGTTTGTCTGTCTAGAATTAGATGAGGTAAATTCCACTCTACCGATGAATGTTCTGTCTTTTCTACTCAACATATTTGCTGAAAGATAAAGATAATGTGGTTCATGAAGTATTTCAATTTTGCTAACATTCACATTTGCAAGTCTTTCAATTTTCAAAGGCTGGTCTTCCAAACATTGAGAGAGGACCCATGCTAAACTTCGGGACGAACTTCCAAGAACAGGGGGGTTGATTGATTGTTTGTTTGTTTTACGTCTCGTCGAGAATTTTTCACTCATATTGAAACGTCACCAGTTGTAGGTGAAGTACCACAAATCTAGACCTATGCATAGCGCTCAGAGCCGTAGCAAGTGTAGGTTCTTTAGTGTGCCAACCCCCGCCGTGACACAGGACGTCCGTTTTAAAGGTCCTATCCGAAAGACCCGTGATTCTCGCTTCTAAATGCCGAGCGTTTATAGCGAGGGAGCAATCACTACCTATTTTCATATGTCTTAGGTTTGTCGCAGCCATGGCACGACCACTCTAGATAACCATCGCCGCGACCAGTTATGAGCAAGAGGAAGTGTAGCGGACAGTATAAAAGGAAACTTATACTGCTTCGCTATCTAGAGAACTAGATTTTCTGCTTCTTTTGAGTAACATGCGAAGAAATCCTTAGCAGAATGTCCCAATGTCCGTGCGTTCTGAAAACCGTTATTAACTTAGCGATCCACCGTTCCAATTTGTCAACCAACCTCAAAGAACAATTGGCAACACAAGGTTTATCTGCATTTACACCGTGTATTTATAATGAAAATTATGAAACTAAAACAAATGGCGTACCAAAATTAGCCGCTAGAATTACCTACTAATTAACAATTCAAACGATTAAGCCACTTCTTGATTTAGCGCGATTACACCACTGGACGCTTCCAATACATGCCCCATATGACGAGTCAAGATTCCTTGAAACAAAAAGTCGTGAAAATTTTACTAGCACATAACTGGATGGTCCAATGATAATTTCTCTACTTTACACTTACCTTTGTATCGTATACAATATGGTACATTGAAAATTTTAGATGATTTCATCAACAAAAATGACCCGCTAAATTTATTACAAAGATACAGTCTCATACTCCATCTTCCGGTTACAATAAATTACTAGTATAAATTTTATAAAAAATGTTTTCTTTTTCCCCTGATTGCTCCTTCTGTACAAAATATTTCGGCGCAAACAAGCAATCTATTTTAAATTGTACTTAAGTAATGCTGGAAGATCGGGGTCCACGATTTCAAATTGTAGGGTCATGAAGGTCTGTATTGGTATTCATTTTAGAATATAGTTCTTGGATTATCGTGGATGCTCCTATACATTTAATTAAAATCAGAATCCTCTTTCAAGCGTTACACTTTTCCAGTGAACTACATGGTTAGAGAAACAGAATGTTATTTCATAGTAGATTAGCTAGGGTTAAACGTGGAAATTGCATTATTTTGTGGAATGCTTTTGTGATGTTTGGAATAACATACCATACTATGATCTGATCATTTCTTGTGCCTTGACCGAAACAATGGTTAAAAGGATAACGAGATGGCTGACGGGGGGGGACTACTTACATATTCATAATCTTTCTTCTGCGGCTGGCACTGTGCGAATACTGGATCTATTTTAAAATATGTCATTATTTTATTACTACGCGCTTATAATTATTTGTCTCTTCATGCTTATATGTTATTGATTTTCGTAAGCTAGTATTTACTTAGTTTCTAATTTTCAGTTATTTTCTGGTCTTTACAAATGAATATATTATTTCATATATAGCAGTTACAACATCTGCAGACAAGATACTTTTATTTCACACATAACATTGTATGTATATGCTCAACTCATTGAAAAATCCTATAGTAGTGGGTTGTGATACGCGCAGTGTGAAAAGTCGCAAACTTTCAAAACTTATACAAAAATTATACACTCACCATGTTATACAAGCAGGTAAACAAGAAGAACCTAATTTCTTCAAGTATTGTACTATTGAAAATAAAACTGATTATGAGATCAACGTGTGAATATACCGACTTTGACGCGGTGCTAGATAAAAGTGATTCGTTTGCTCCCGTGCAGGACCGTTTCGTTCAAGCTATCATTCATTAGTTTAAACCAAACCATTCGCCCTTTCAGTGCAAAATACTTTTAAGTACGGCCTATAAACGTGCAGCTGTTCTCCCATCGGAAATAACCTAGAAAACAGTCAGACCGCCGCCAATTACATTCCGCTATCAGTGGAAATGGCGGGCACTCAGGGATGGCTTAGAATTCAAACAAATTATTTTTATAGAAATTATCATACTTTCTGCACGATAATTGAACAAAATAATGACATTCGGCACACACAACTTTTGAGCTAAATTTGATATCTGCCATTTTAATGTTTAAAATACTTATTGGGTATTATCTCTCAGATATTTCTAATGGTCAGCAAAAATCCTTCGAACCGGTCATTTGTCGAGTACCAAGTGAGATAAAACTTATACGCATTCTATGCCTTGTAAAACAAGTTAAGCATTTTTAACATTAAAAAATTCAAACTATAAAATTTAGCTTCAAAACGTGCCATGTCCTTAAACAGACAGAACAAACCAGTAATGGATATGTACCGGTAGCTGTCAAAGGCAATATTGACCTTCTCTACTACTTTGTTCTATCTTCACAGTGCAAATATACAAAACGATTACTTTTTAATAATCATGATGTTCGTTACAGGTATTGTTTTCATAAAAAAATAGTATCTGAACTAATGAAATCAGAGGAATCCGATGGCCATTCTAAGCAAAACGCCCACATTTTATAACAATTAACCATATTTTAACTTGCCAACCCAGAAATCTTCGAAGCCATGCAATGGAGCACGTTTATGAAAATTCTGAGCCAATGACCAATAATGTGATGTATTTTTTCCCCCGTTAGTGTGCCTTTGAATATGGCAAAACAAAGGCCGGCATATTTTTAACGACACTCTAAGATTGATGCCAAATATTGTAACTGTTTTACGTAGGAGAATTTTTTGCACTCAGTCTGAGTTTAAAACCAGTCCCCTTTCCTTTGTCTTCTACGACGATATTACCATGATGAGAGAAAAAAGGGGCGCGGGGCGGGAGTAAATCAGACACAAGATCTCCCCAGATCACCATCGCCGGTGAAGGGCTGCAAAATCTTAGGCCCTATATGCTTTGCGTTACTGGCCTCTTAGAGCCAGCTATGGATCCTTCATCGTGCCGACCACCTGCTGCGACAGCCGGCATCAGGTTTTTGCAGTCTCCACCCAAAGGACTGTCCATCATCGCCTCTTCCCAGCAAGGGTACTGAGTTACTGATTACCTTTTCTAACTCGGATCCCAACTGGAAATGTGCAAATATAACGAAAATTAAGAGAACATTTTGTTTCAATCTGATTTTTTATATTCTACTATAGAGCACAGGACATTACATATCACTATGTGGCAAGATATTGAAAATGATTTGTCCCACAATTATCTACGACCTTTATTTTCCCAACGTGGTCTTGAAAATATAAAGTTTTCTGTATGACATGATGACAAAAAAAAGCACTTCTACAGCCAACATCGGAACACACACACACTCCCACCCGATGAAACAATCATTTATTAAGAATGATCATATGATTTCTTTCTCAACTTTATTTTTTTGAACATCATATCCAATCTAAAGACACAACACAAAATTTTCACCACATCTCTTCCGTAACTTCGGTTATTCAGCAGTGAACGTGTTCAAATCCAGCCGGACCTAATTTTCTTACCGGTGAAGAAGAGCGGAACATATCGCTGGACACACAATATACCCTAATTCTACTATCCTTTCTACTGATCCCTTCAAATCTCCCCGCCCCTCCCGAACGCACCAGACATAGTCAATTCACTGCCAGAACCTCCCCGTTACACCCTTTTTTTTTTTAACCCTGAATGTTTCCACCAATCCGATGCCTCACCTCCTACCATATATTCAATAACCCATTTACCTATTTAATATCTCATACTCCGTATGCTCACTCCTACAGCTGCATGTCTCGTGTTTAGCGTATTATAACGCAAATATTCTGAATAAACAGTGATGTGCATCCACTTCATGGTTTGCAAAATAATATCTTGAATACTTCGCCCATCAACAAAGTAAAGATTTCTATGTTTCACAAACGAGTTAATGCAATTTCCCAACTTTTTGTACATTGAAAACTGAATTTTCACCTCAATTCGGATATGTTCGAAATCAATTATGCAAATCTACAACTGTTAAAACGAAACTGCACAACAAGTTACATATATTTAAAATATGGTGTTTTAACCAGTTAAACTCATTTCATGCTTAAATTTCCATTTTCAACGATTTTCCCCAAAATATTAACTTTATCTCAAAAGTCCCCTTTCCACGGGCCATGCGACGAACCCGACAGGTGATTCAAGACAGGTAAAACATCTCTTATATTTGGAAGCCACTTAATATTCATCATCTTAAATCCAGGAAACAAAGCTTGCCTGTTGCAAGTTTTCTTGAGCCGCGGTGGCGCCCCAATTTTCTCATAACTTGGATTGGACTATAAAATACAGGTGACCGCCAAATATAAAAGAGGAGCCTGGAGAGTGATATAGCATTATGATTTCAGAATTCAATATACACGCGATCTATCTTTTCAAGAGTCTTCACCAAGATTTTGCTTCAAGTATTTTAACATGAAACCCCATATTGCATACTTTAAATGCCATCAGCTGAGATTGACCTTTGAACCTATTTTGACCCAAAATATGATAGAGAGAACATCTTTGACCATTGTTTGAGCTTCTAAATGTCATGCTTGGTGATTCTAGGTAGACAGGATAATTGCTGCAGAGCTGGGAAATCATATTCGGCTACTTTGATGTCACCGACCTTCTGCGACCCAAAATTCGATAAAGGATACAACCTGTAGTCTCATGAGTTGTAATGGTATGATATATGAATCTAGGGTAGGCAAAAGGATAAAGCTAATGGAACCCGCGGAACCATGTATAGAATCTGTCCCACTGTCTATATATAGTGACTCTAGGGCCAAATTAGGATTTAATCAACTAGAGCCACAGACACAAAGTATCCGCTAAACTTCAATGTCCAGTGTGCTTGGACCTTTGGCCTTTTGATCCCAAAATGCAATAGTAGACCATATGAGTGATATGTGACTCTTGGATAGAGAAGCTAACACTAAAAGGTCTGGGAAGCATTCTGCTTACAGACGGAGGATGGACAGAGCAACTATTCCAGTAATCAACAACAACCCCCCCCCCAACTTGTTGCAGGTGTGGTACATGTTATTGACAAAAGGCTCTCCTTCTCATTCCAAATATTCTCATCCCTTGACTTTCACATTAATACAATTAGCACTGAAAAGATGCTTTTTCAAATTTTTACACTGGTATAAACTATGTACCAAGTTTAGAGCACCCGCCTGGGGTGTCAGCAACCCCTACCCCGGGGATCACCAAGATTTAACAATTTTGGTAAAGGGCCTTCCTGCTCTACATCCTACTATGCATTTGGTTTCCTGCGATCAGTGACCGTCGTGTTTAAAGAAGAAGATTTTGTAAAATATGGTCACTTTTATTGCCCCACCACCCCAAGGCCCCAGGAGTGGCAAGAGACCGAAATGTACATTTACTCGTGCCCATTGTCACAAAGATGCTTCATACCAAATTGAAAAGAATTGACTCATTGGTTATCAAGAAGAAGTTAACACAAGTTCAAGTATATCTCACGGACGACGCACTTGACGGACACGCACGTCGTCACGACGGACGCAAACCCAATTGCAAAGTTAAAAAAAAAAGTTATTATACATGGTTTAATTAGCAACACTCCCCTTATCGCCTATTGTAATCCAAGGTGATAGCATACAAGTCAAATCGCAGAGTTTAAAACTTCCTTTATATGGAACTAATCACAAAAGCATATTCTAGGACTTCTTTTATTCTAAATATCCTAAACCAAATATCAACAACTATGTTAGTCTCTCTATCAAATATTTAATTTACTTTTTACAATATCCTAACTTTAATCAAATATAATTTTCATCTTGTAAGAATATATGTCATTTGACTGGAGTGGTTTACTTTATAGGACCCTTTGGAAATTAACTTCGCTCTTTTATGGTATCCAGGAATTAGTGCAAACAATTTTTAAGATTAAATTCTTTTTAATTAAAATTGTAACTCTTCTGATTGTCACAAATATTATGAATCTTTTTATCGTGTATATCAACTTTTTATAATGTATTACCTTATTTTAACACCAAATTACATTATTCTGTATGTGTAAAAATCTAGTCGTGGCAAAATTTAATTATGGCATTTGATATGTTAATTTATATTCAATTTCATGTCACATTTGTCATCTTTTTATGTTTTGTATAGTGTGAATTTAATGTATATGATGCCATAAAATTCTGAATAAATCAAATAAAAAAAATCAGTGATGATCGCTATTTATACAAGTTGGTGTCTGCGCCCTGCTAGCCAAAGATAACATATTCTATACCTGATCCCCAGCCTCCTGTACCTAATTTTCGAATAAAAATTCCGTCCTTTTCAAAATGCAATGACCATGTATAACAGTAAATAACTTATCACTTTTCTCACGTTAAAAGATACAACGGGTCATGTGACTTTTTATTATCTCATTTCTGTTAATGGATTGTCGTGACGGAATTAATTTTCAGCTTGTTCAACTGGAACCTACCTTTGTTTGTCTGAAGTACACAATAATACAATATATATACGACTCATACGCATATGGTGCAAAAGAATAGTATTCAAATAGTAAACAAAAAAGTCAAAAGAATTTGTAAAAACACCGAAAACAAACAACAAACAAACAAAACAATACAAAAGACAACAATGACCCCCCCCCCCCACCTTTACATTCCAAGCCAAGAGTTTATTGTCAAAAGATTAGACTCTTATATTATTAATTTTTATTCTAACGAAATTTGGTAGCATATGTAATTAACCATTAAAACTCCAACTAAGAATTTAATTTAAAAATTGCAGTATATGTGTTCCGATATACTGTTAAAACACAAATATCATCGAGTTACTAAATTTCGTTGTTTTAATTAACAAAATCGTCTGGATTACATTTCTCATATCAAGAATTGTCCTAAAAATGATGTTAAAATGGTTTTAGATTTTATTAATCGGTTATACAATACACATCGGTTAGCAAGTGTCTGATAAAAACGAACATTGTACTAAGTGTCCATTTAACAGGGAATATTAAGGATTTGCGTTCTCATCTAATTTACTCTGTTAAGTAAACTAAAGTAAGGTAATAACGACTTAGTTTGTTATACCCGATCAATTCTAGCCACTCTATTATGTCAGCCTTGACCACCGAAATACAATTATCTGTCATAATGCAACTCAAAATAAAAATTTCGGACCGTAAATTGAAAAGTATAAGAGAATGTAGAAATTTGAAACGTGGGGGAAGCAAGAAAATTCTCTGTCATTTAAATAGTATGATGTTATTTCTTAAATCGGTTATCAAGAAAACGTAGAATTATGTCTAACTTTCGCACTAAACCACTAAAAGTAATATGCCGCACGATATTCCTCTGATCGGTAGGACAACAACCTTGCGCACCGCGGCTCGTGAACGAGGAACTATAATGAAGTCTATGACAAACAAAAAGTTCGTTGGCTCTGAATCTTTCGAACAAGTTCCTCAGAGCCTCATAAAGGTGGTTGCCGTGGAGAATTGTGTCGATCTCTCCGTATTTGTAATTCAATCACACGCCTTCTGCATGGTAATTGTCTAAAAACAGGCAGTGAGTGTGTTAATGTACATGACGGTTTCGACTTGCGGGACTGACAGTGTAGGTTTTAAAGGATGCACGCAAATCCGGTCTGTTACTATCAGTACTATATATTAGTTTTAAAAAACTATTCGTTTGATAGTCACAATATACAGTACCATCCTAAGATAATCTTTTTGGGGGGAACAGACCTAATTTACCTGCTTTTGGAAATAGAATAAACACAGATTTGAGATATAATATATATTGCAAAATTATTTATTCCCTCATCTCGAGTTTATCCTCTCTTTATAATATGTACAATGTCTAATAGCTCCTAGCTACAAATACATACTACGAGATATGTTGTATATAATAATTATTTATCTTATTGGCGATAAATAATTCCTAAAGGGATTAAATTATCTTACGTTCATGTAACTATTAGTTATTGATTGAGGTCTATCAATTGTGTGCGAGGTCATAAAAAGAAAAAGTTGGAATGTTACATTGTGAGTATGCCCGTAAGTTGGTCGGTGCGGAAGACCCTCAAACAACTGATTTCAGTTAGAATAGTCGATCCTCTAGATTTTATATCTCTTGCTTGATTTATAACCGTGAGATGAGTAATAAATGTAAGAAGTATTGTGCAGATTGATAATCAATTGTAATATGAAAGGTGGTCATGTAATAGACAGAGAACATATATTAAAATAATAATAATAATAATAATAGATAAAAGAAGTAAAAGAAAGAATGGGTTAAAATTTGCCACGGAGAGCTATAATTTCGTTGATTGATAGCTGAGATAAAGATTTCAACTCATGGACGAATATGTTCTGCTTCTACAGATATCTAAAAGTATTTCAGATTTAAAACTGTGAAAAATGCGGGTCACGGCGAGAAACAAGTCGGATTTGATCTGATACTCAAACCGTAACATTACACATGATATATAGGTTTAATGAGCTCATATTCGATAAAAAAATGACACTAAACCGCGTCAACACGCAATTTTTTTTTTTTTATGCATAATGTTACTCGACCTTGTTGACGCAATTATCATTGGCTTCGTTGGAATGGAAATCCGCTCGTAGAGGTGAAGGTAGTCCTCTCTTAAAAATAATGCAAAGAAAGTTGAAATCGTGAATTCATATATATCCCTGGAATACTTTTATTAGATGGAAGCAGATAACTTGATTGATTGATTGCATCTATTTGTATTCCGCAAAAACTTGATGCCTCAGTGTCACCAGTAATTGTTGTCTCGGTCGTTAAAGACGTCCTTCCTGCATCTTTGAAAGGGCAAGAATCCTAATTTTGAGTGAACAATTTTCAGTGAAACAGTAGCGGTCATCAAACCAGGATACGGTTACAGTGCAAATTATTAAATTCGTGTTTCCGTGCATATAGAATTCCGAAATTAAAATCTCTTAACGTTATTTCAGTGTAGCCGTGTGATCGTGGACTTAAGGAAGCATGCATACTAGAATTATAGCCATCCATCTTTATGATCAACTATAATTTATTTAACCCGTAGAGATAGCTTACGACCCTACGGCTTGCATGCAGGTTGAATGAAGACCGACCTAGCGGTTCGTAAGCTAATACTTCAGAATTCAACAAACCATTGATAAATTATAGATTAAGATAGTGTTGTTCCGATTCATACTGATATTACAGTGTAACGGGCCGTTTTTCACACATCGGATTTGACTACGGTGGTCCGTTTACCCTGTGCAGTAGTTTGGCTCACGTGCTGGGATGGTGAACCCGGCACGAGGGATGGCTTACTCCTCCTAGCACCTGATCCACCTCTGTGTGTCAGGGGTCCGTTGATTGCCCAAACTCTTGTTTTTGTATATATTTTAGGACTTACGAGATTGATCGCTGTTCGTTATCTTTGCCTTACATACGATGTGATAACAATACGTGTACATACATACATAATTCTTGTTGTAAAAAAAGTAATCTCTGACATAATTATTTTTGTGAACGTGATTATTCGAATATGCATTGACCGATTTCTGAGAATTTTTCAGGGATGATAGATATTTACTAAAATCGATAGGTCTGTCACGTGATTTCTCGAGTTTACTATGTAAGATGTCGAAGTTTTAACCGATTTTAGTTATTTGGGAACTTTGTTTAATTTTAGGCATTTCTAAATCCAGGACAGCACCATACCATCCAATGGGGAATGGAAACTCCGAAAGATTCAACAGAACTTTACTATCCATGTTGAGGACACTGCAGAATGAACAGAAAGCTGATTTAATTTGGAAGAGGCACATATCTGCTTTAGTACACGCATACAACCCAACTGTAAACGACTTTTCACCTATTGTTTGGTCGAGATTGATGTCTTATTTGGAATTTCTAGGGCAATAGATGAGAACAAGTGCACCACCAAAGCTATAGTCAAGATGAAGGAGCGATTACAGGAAGCTTACAAACAGGCCCAGAAGGCTACATAATTCTTTCAGAAACGTCAGAAAGGCAATTGTGACTTAAAATCCCGAGCATGCACTTTAAAGGTAGGAGATGGGTACTGGTGATAATAGTGGCCTATGACGGAAGACATAAGATAGCAGACAAATGGGAAGGCAATCCTTATGTCATCTTATCCCAAGACAATGAAGACCTTCCTGTCTACAAGGTTAAAAGGGAGGATGGAGAAGGCAATGCAGAACGTTGCTTAGGAACCTCTTGTTGCCTATAGGATCAAAATTCCCAACGGTTCCACCTCCATCCCTTAAAGCTTTGAGGAAAGCAGACAGAAGGTCAGTGAAGATTCTGTTTCTATTCTGACTCAGAAAGTGAGTTTTCTTTTGTAGGTCACAATGCAATGACTTATGAGAACTCCATTCAAAGTTCCTCCTGCCAAGATGGTGATGATCAGTCCTTGTTAGGAGATGCTCCGGATATTGATCCAGATGGGGACGTTCCTCATCAGGATGATGAGACTGAGGATTACTAGTAGCATGACGGTGATTAAGCTGAATTGATTGATTTTTACTGTTTTACGTCCCACTCGAGAATATTTCACTCACAATGGAGACGTCACCATTTCGGTGAAGGGCTTGCAAAATTTAGGCCTAATGCTCGGCACTAGGCTTTGAGCAGAAGGAGATCTTTTCGTAAACACCTGCTGTGACACGGGCCTCGTTTTTGCAGTCTCTCGACCGAATGACCGCCCCATTCAGTCGCCTCTTACGACAAGCAAGGGGATGCTGGACGCCTATTCTAACCGGACCGCCCACTGGGGTTAAGATGAAGTACTGAGGATCCATAGGTAGGAATGAGAAATCGAAACATGATGAAGACCACAGACCACCAATACCCACGCTCCAAGAAGGTCAGCGAGAACCAAGACGAAGCCAACTTGGAGAAATGACTTCGAGATGTCGAGCCAAACAGCGCCTGACTGGATGCAGAGAGCAGAATTCATGCAAGAATTGATCGACAAGGGTTTATTTAATCAATTAGACTCTACCGTATAGCAGATGGCACTTGTAAACATCATTTCTCCATCACAGTGATTTTATCATGTACATAAATATCAGTATTTTTTCATGTCTCTTGTTTACTAGGTATACGCATTAAAATATCTGGTAAGTATTCATTTTTTAACTATATGATATTTACAACTGCCCAGTGAATGACGCGGACGTCATTCTGTAAGGGTGTGTGTACATGTAATAGTGCTAAGTTTGATAAATAGCTGTTTCATATTCACACTTACACATATTTAGATCTTAATCCACCCTTTATTTACAACACTACACAAGGCACACTTACAATTTTTAAAATATATATTTTATGGGCTTTGATAATGGGTTTGAGTGTGGCCATTTTGTATGAAGATATTTTATTGGTCATTTTTTGGGTCAAGTTGTATTTGGTTGGTTTTCTTGTTTTGAACTGTTAATATCATCCAGAAGCTTTGTGGAAATCAGACATGGTTTTCTGACTTGCAGACTTTAAATCCTATATTTCTGATTGAGTCTTGCATGTGCAAGAGGTCTAGGTTATTGTCCTAACTGAATATTCTGAGGGCAGGGTACGATAGGCAGTCTATTAATTACTTTTTTAAACTAC
>CAJDSM010005308.1:670-12284 GCA_903981925.1 Ostrea lurida | reverse complement strand
CTTCCCGAAATGATAGACAGCTCTACTATTATAATGACTTTTTTTTTTAGACACACCTGAATAAAACAAATGATGAGTGCAACACAAAAAAAACATTAACGTTAACCACTTCACTACTGTGCTTGAATAATATCCAGAGGTTTAAATTCGACTCCACAAAAGGATAGTAAATGTCTAAAGTTTTTCTTTAAAAAGGATGGGGTTTTTTGTGAATAGAATGGGCCCAGTCTCCTTTTTTTTAAAACGTGAAATAAGATATACAAAAGTTACACTTTCAGAATGGAGACTTGACCCATTCATATTCAAAACTCAGTATTGTTTTTACGGCCATTTTACACCCAAATATTAATCAAACGCTGCTACAGAGTATTTGAAAATGCATGAAACATAAGTAAAATTATAACATGTGTAAAATAAATAATAACCATGAAAAACACTTGGAAAATGCATGGGACATTTCGCATGTAAAATCGGTACGAATCGTCTTGGAGCGAAACGTCTAGGAGCGAAACGTCTTTCGGAGCGAAACGTCCCGTTACCCCCAGGTGTACATCTCCTCTACATGTGTGTTAATTTCTTCTTTCTCGGTTCTGGTTGTTGACAAATCATACTCGACTTGTTGTATTCTGTGGCGACGTCTCTCTCTTATAATTCTCCGTGTATCCACGACTTGAGGTCAGACAAGAATGTGGGCTATATTCTAGAAACCACCTGCTGTGCAAGTGATTGATCATGTGGTCTAATTGCACTCAATGACCTTTACCTATAAATACAGGTGTTCTGAACTTTCATCATTCACAATGGGTAGCAGTGCTAATACAAGGATAGATGGATATACCTATATACTGCAATGTATGAACGGGGCCCTACATAACCCATTCATTCAAGAGGTTCGACAGTTTGTGCAGCAGATCTTACCTGAGGTCAGAAATCTACACAGTTTTGAACGCATTAGTGTTTCCTTGGCGGAGAATACCAATACGGGGCGATTGTTAATGGTTTACTTGTATGCCGAGGAACTGAAACATTCCCTTCCAGACCAGGTTAGTGACATTGATCGCATCTTATGCCGCTGTCTACCAGAAGGATTCATGGAATTTATTCGTTTAATGATTTCATCACCATGTCTGGATCGGTTAACAACGCTCGTAGCGCTGCATTACAGTGTATCAAGGACTACAAAGAAAAACATGCGACTAGATTTGAATTCGCCATGAAGTTTTTGATCGCGGGGGAATTTTCAATGACTTTATGTGAACATTCCGGCGTTTGCAAGCATACATTCGACAACCTTAACAGACAGTCTGGATTGATGATGATTTATACCATGGATCAGGAATTTAAACAATGGGAACCTACCATGGCTGCTGAAATTGAAGCGATCACCGATCACTGGCTGGAGAAGGTGTATAAAAAAGCCTAACCGTTACATGTTTCCTTTATTCACGGATGATGGCTAGCAGTAACCACATCACAGAGAAAGCGTGTGGTTATGTATTGGACTATCTCAGATATATTCATCCTTGGCAGTTTGAATTTGTGTTACACTATCTGCGAGAAGAATTGTTTCCGATCACCTTAAAGGATTATCCATGCCTCTGCCAGCATTTGATCGAGAACTGTACCACCCCACAAGGCTTAGTACTGATTCATTTAATGGGACAGGAATTAAAACGAATCCGACCCAGAGACAGAGCACAGATCGAGAAGATCAGAGTACGATATCTTCGAGAGATGTACGTCAAGTTAAACGTGTAACATTTAATCTGGAAAAAAATCAACTGTATTGATTACCCGTAGAAGATCGAACCAGTCCTTGGATGACCATGGCCGTGGATCGATGTCGATTTCAAGCCAGAATTCGAGCCATGGAACAAATCTTGGAGCCTGTGTTGAGTGACTTTTTACAAAGACTTTTTGAATTGATATTGTGATGTGTGTTGTGAATAAAAACATAGTCACAAGTACTGTGTTTGTTGAATCTTACACACATATATATATATGGGTATAATAAAGAGATGAGGAGGCCCATGCCAAAATCAAAGATATAAATCCGATTCTATACATTGATTTCTATCTATTAGGATGGATTTGGTATTTCTACAGGTGTACACCCCTGAGAAATAAATATTTAAACCTAGCGAGAAGGTGGGTTTTCCCTCGCCTCGACTCTTTTGTTTGTTTTTCATGAATTCGTTTCATACTGTATGAGAATAAAGTTCATAGTGTTAGATTCAGTAGAGTTGAAACTAGGATGTTGCATTAAAACCGGTGAGAAAACGATTGCTCAACATTAACAAAGGAGCAAAAACTCTCTTCTCGAAAGCACAAATCCGCCATTTTGGACGTCCGCCATCATGGCGTTCTACTCGCTGAGGGATGTTTACAACGACGTCCGTGCTCTAGCGTTTTTAAACCAGCGCAACGTCAAATTCCGACATTTCGTTATTTGGAACCTAGACTTGTAAAGTCAAACTTTGAGAAGAATATAGAAGATGGCAGCTAGCATGAGTATTCCACTGTATGAGTTCCAGGCCATGCAGGGCTACAGATTTAGACTCGTGGTAATTGGAGAAGAGCAGATGGGCGATACTTGGATTCAGAGGGCCGTAACCGACCTGGGGGTGTCTACCCAACCCGATATGCCCCGAGCATGTTTAGTCGACCAAGCAAGGCAGCGGTACCAATCTACCTTTACGAGGCTGCGGGACCTGTCGCGGAGATCATCCACGGCTTTGCAGCCACCGCCCTCACCTCCACAGACCGTGTTGAGGAGCCCGCATAGACCAGCAACACCCCAAGACCTACGACACCGTCCAGACTGTCCTTATCAGTCACGGCAATGCCATCAGCCCCGCCAGTGCCGCCATCACCGCCCCCGATGATGGAGTATACGCCAGTGTCGTCACCAGAATATACGCCGAGGTCACCTTCAGCAGAGCCGCCTAGGAGGAGTAGGAGTCCGTCCAGGAGGACTCCGCCACCTAGACCCCCGCCACCCAAAGTTATCAACTGTCCAATTACCAACCACACAGTGCGGATACCTCGATGGGCAGTGCGTGTACGCACCACTCTGATTAAATGCCCGATTTGTTGGCAACATGACCGCCATTCAGCGTTAAGGTGTCGGGCTTGTAATAAACTCATTGTCTGCTGCCAATGCTTGGTACAGTTGGAAGCCGGTCGCCACACCAGAGGACGCTGCCCCCACTGCCGCTATGATGGAGCACAGTAAAGTGTAAAGGCAAAGATAACGAACAGTGATCAATCTCGCAAGTCCCAAACATAATACAAAAACAAGAGTTGGGCAATCACGGACCCCTGGACACACCAGAGGTGGGATCAGGTGCCTAGGAGGAGTAAGCATCCCCTGTTGACCGGTCACACCCGCCGTGAGCCCATAGTCTTGATCAGGTAAACGGAACAGTCTGTAGTCAAATCAGTGTGTGAAAAACGGCTTAACAATGGCTATGAAACACATCAGACAGCATTTGACCCAATGATAGGTCATATTGGTAAACTAAATTGTAATAACGACCATAGAATTTACGAAATGCTGCCTTTAAACGTGACTGTTGAAACCCCTGCAACAACAACTTGTCTGTAAGTAGCTTGCCTCGATTCAAAAACTGATTATACGCAGAACAAGCTCTTGCGTATCGAATAAGTTGAGAGACATACACACCGTATGCAGGTGATGATGGAATATTGCTACACAAATATGGGAAGTTGACGATGGAGAAGCTGAAATCGTCCCGTTTGTCATAAAGTTGAGTAGTTAGTAAAGTAAAAAAAACCAAACGGCCCTATTCAGGGCCACCAACCCTATTGAAAAGACACTTTTATTGCAAGTATTCAAGATACACAAGTCACAGGTTTTAAAGTTTATTAACACAAGTCACATAGTAGAGTTAGAATAAAGCTACATTTTACAAGAAACGTTTATGGACACAAGTATAAGCTAGAATAAAGCTACATTTTCTTTACAATGTAAACATGTTTATGATACTTATAAGCAAATTCACAAATCCATTCTCTATAATGAGTCCAATTTCCTCCTGCTAATCCACACCCAATACGATATCTGCATACAGGGGAAGGCGTTGAGTGCCTCTTCCGTAATCCCATTGCGCTAACAAACATATCACATCAGGATGGGTCGAGTGTGGCATAATACGTACAGTACCAGGTATCTCTCGATCGGCTTCTATCGCTAAATTTCTCCGTCCTAAGGGTTGACGGGTGGCATACAGATTAGCCCAAGAAAATTGATCTGCAATACTTTGACTTAATCCGTGATGTTTCACTGTTAAACATTTACATTGTTGTACAATAGCATCCACCCAGGGTAGGCATGATACATTTCCTCGTACATCCGTCACCGACATTGTGGTTGGCAGATCTCACAGGTACACTCTGAACAGGGTTCTTGACTATTAGGACAAATTTGATTCAGCTGCGGATGAAACGATCTCTGAATCCAGCGCTCTCTCCACTCCCGACAGATCTCACACGTACAGTCCTTATGCGCTGCTTCTTCACGCGTGGTGGTACAATAGTGTTGGCACTCACATTCTAGCAAGGCTTGTTCAGTGTGACTACAAGCTTTATATACCATGGGATAATACGTCATCTGTTCCAATCTATCTAACCACTTCTGTTTGTCTAGCACGTTTTCTTTTTTACAATGAATGTCCACGGCAATACCCACACACGAGTACATCTTTCTCATCTTCCGCGTATCGTTCACTCGACATGATTGAAAATGGTGACAGGTTACCCGTTTTATATAGGCGTGCTTGATGAGTCATGAACATGACGTTGGCTTGGGCTCAGGGAGATATATATCTTGAAATCAAGGTAGACATTTGATTTCATACTTGATTTTTTATCAAATCTAATGTATTTCAACTTTCTACAGGTATTCCGTGTTAAGAAATAAATGTTTTAAGCAATCGAGGAGATGAATTTTCCCTCGCCTCGACTCTTTTGTTTGTTTGTCCTGAATTCGTTTCAGCCCGTACAAGCATAAACGTTATAGTGTTAGATTCACCAAGACTGAAACTAGGAGATTGCATTAAATTTGGAGAGAAAATGTGTACGCCACTTAAATAAAGGAGCAAAAAACTCTCTCGTCGAAAGCACAAAATCCGCCATGTTGGACGTCCGCCATCATGGCGTTCTACTCGCTGAGGGATGTTTACAACGACGTCCGCGCTCTAGCGTTTTAAAGCGGTGCAACGTCAAATTCCGACATTCCGCTTTAGGAATCAGTGGAATTCAATATGAGTATATTAGCTCCACCTGTGATGGAATATTATTTTCCCGGAGGGGAAGACTGGGACTGGGAATTAGAGTTAGAGGTAATAGCCTCACGCCAGGCTCACCCGCCACCGCCTTTGAGCCAGGATCTTCCCCCGGGGGAGGAAGACTGGGATGCAGAGTTAGAGGTCATCCAGCGGCCTCCAGGGAGAGTGTGGTGGAGAAACGGGCAGTCGATCTTTGTGTTCGACAACGACGAAGACCCGGATGAGAAGAAAAAAAAAAAGAAAAAAGAGGAACAGAAAGAACAGATAATGAGAAGAAAAAAGACAGAAAGAAGAAAAAAAGAAAAAGAGAAAGAAGAAGAACAAAAATTGAGAGATTTTAACCCCAACGGCCCTTTTCAGGGCCAACCCATCCTTTTTGAAAAGATATGGTCTATTACAATGAAAAAAACCCAGAGTTATTTTTTTTTACCAACGTTTTATTGAACTCCAACACATAAACAGCAGATAACAATAACATATTTTACAATAACATATTTTACAATAACATATTTTACAATACATTCTATGACATATTAACATTAAGTCTTTGACAAGTCTGTCATTGATGTGTTCTGGGTTTACGAAATATCTCTTTAAACCAATCGGCCACAAAACGATCGCGTTGTAAGGCTGTGCCTTTCCAGGGAAGTAACCGATCTTGTACTGTGTTTCTATGTCGATGGCGTTGATGTAAAAAATACACACAGTATTGTCCATAGACATCCGTATTCAAATCTTGATAACAATGCGTGTTATGCATCCAAGTCTCTCCGTGGTGTTGGATAAAGTTTTGGATGTCTTTATGCCTGGGAGGTAATCCGTAAGAATCAAAATATTCGAGAGTAGGGCTACTCAAATACAAGCAGACCCAATGCGCTCCAGGACGATCATGAAGGTCTGTATTCACCATGGTGGCTTTGTGATGAGGTAACATCTCAGGTAATACATCTCGAGGATACACGCCACCAAAAGCCGGTCCCAAGTCTTTTCTTAAGACATCTCTCAATTGATGAGTATCCATCTCAGTAATCGATGCTGACTTCTCGTTGTTTGTTAATTTCTAGCAGATTGTCGAACACAGTATACACCACACAGTTTAAGGTAGTGGTCACGTTGGCTGCAAATTGAACTTCCGCTCTCAAGTTGCCTCTGTATGGGATGAAATTTATCAGTCTGGGCTTCTTGATCTATGGTGAAATCCACACACCAGTGAGAGTAACCGTTTTTATAATCTTCCAGGGTAATGTCCGGGGCTTAATCTTGTCCTAATTTCCCCAAGCCTTTTTACAGACTCAAATACGATCTCAGGTACTGATCCTCGGTGAAATTGGGTTCCAAGGGTCGGGTTTCCATCATTTCTCCATTGATACTGACTTCTAATTTTTTGACTTTTTGATTTTGGAAATGAAAGGGATTTTTCGTATTATCCCCATTAAACGCCGCATTTTCTACAAAGTCCAACAGGATCAGTTAAGGCATCTGGCCTTGAAACAGATGATCGGTGATTTTAGATTGGGTGCCAGTAGGAATAGTGAAGGTTTTCACTTCGACGCGTCTCAATGGATATTTAGCCGTGTGAGTACATCAGCTGCTGCTTGATGAGATTAATGATACTCGGCACGGGTTTAACTTTTCTCACCCACATGATCATACTTTGAATGACCATTTTCCACTGCTACCGGCGTCGGTTATCATGTAGAACTGGGGTCTAGCTCGACTGAATCTGAGATGGACATCCTCGCCATTAGGGAGACATTTCTCTTGCTCAAACAAATCCAGATGTAATTTATCCATCAACACGATTTCCTTCCTGTCAGTAATCTTCTCGTGGAGTTTTCTCAACCCTACATTCTTGGAATCATCCTGATACACGGAGGTAGGGATGATAGCACCGATGGTGACTGGTTTTGTCACCATTGGAGGTTGAGTCAGAGCTTCTAATTTACTCTCATCCATATGTCCCTGCCGTATCTTTTTTCCACAAGCTACAGGCTCTCATCTGGGTTTCCAGAGTCTTGGGCATAGACAGCAATTTCTCCAGATACGCTTTGTACGGATAAGTATCCGTCCCGGGGTAATGACTTTCCATTGAGACTGACATCGATTTCACTGAACAAGGAATGAGAATGTTATTCACGGGGGTCGAAGTAGAATGATTTCCCGTGAGATTCGTTCCGTTTGCTTTCGTGAATTTACACACCATCTGGAGATACGTTTGGGATAAATCTAAATATAAATCTCCTTGTCCTTTAATTTCAAATTCAATAGGAGCCGTATCCGACGTGAGCGGACTAGAAATGGGATAATATTCCATCCATTTAGAATATCCTAAAGTGGCGTTGGTTGGAGGCACTTTAAACAGTTCTAAACTGTCGGTGCCACAAGCGCAATATTCTCTGTGCATCATGTTGGAACGATGTGTTACTCAGCGTTAACTGGAATCAAATGTGTTCTGGTCTCCTCCTCACCCCCTTTTTATAGGTTTCAGTTAAAATGTCCAGAGAGCGTTTCCTCTTCTTACCCGCTGGCTTCTTGGCCCTTTTCATGGGTCGCTTCATAGGTATCTTCCTTTTCATGGGTCGCTTCCTTTTACGAGGGCCTCCCCGAGCTAAGATACGTTGTTTAGCACCCGTTTTCATATGATTCAAAAATCCTTTTCCTTTCTGTTTTCTTTTCCTACCTAGTGTGGAGGATATGGCTTGGGTTCCATGCTTCCTGAGCGCTTGTTCAACAGAACGTTTATTTTCTAACACATCAAGTCCTGTGTGATACCCTGCTTTTAACGATTGTCGAGCCCCTCTTTTGGCTACGCAGGCTAAAGGACCATCCCCTTTTCAAGACCTTAATTTTCGCCTGATTTTAGGCACGGCATACCCAGCTGCCTCTTTGATGGCTCGTACACCGTGTGTCTTGATGGCATCTTTGAGCGATCGTTTATTTTCTAAAACATCCGACCCTGTTTTAGCAGCAACCGTTAAGGCACTATTAGCCCCCGATTTGAGTACATCGGTAAAAAAAATCCTTTTCCCTTCTGCCCATTAGGAGTTCCAGTTAATTCTTGTACTAATGTTCCCTTATGCAGCTTATCAAAAGGATCCCTAACAGTAGGAGTTCCAGTCATGGCATGTCCGAAATTCCACAGACCATCCATAAACGATCGTCTGACACTTTTTATGTTTTTCTCTAAATTAAAAAATCCTCCTGTTTGATTGATACGACCCTGTCTCGACTGAGGGCGATACCGATAAGGGTGGTCGTTTTAGTGACCTCTGTCATGATATCGCTTTTGATATACAGGACGCGTTTTTGGTTGCTGTGTGTGGGACCCTCCTAATAATCTTCCTACAGCCTGTCTGATCAGGGGAGCCACAAATTTACCGGCTGTTTTGAGCAGGACTCCCCAGCCGCGACCGTGCTGCCGTACTAAACCTTTATGGTACTGCATCTTGATGTAAATGAACTTCGTTTGGGGTTGCATTCGCTTTTTATACGTTTTACACAGTCCCTTTCTCTTCTTTCCACTCCCCGCTTTGAGTAGCTCCGACAATGCTACTGATCAGTTGAGGGAGGAGAATAGTGAATAACCCGTGTCCTTTCTGCCGTCTGAGTCCTCGATGGTACTTCATGACGATTCAAATTGGCCACCGTGGTCAGATGTGTGTTAACACCTCTCCTGGTTTATCTGGTGTTTAAACAAATTTCTGTGGTTTTATTCTTCCAAGAATTACAAGAGGATTTTACTTATTCACCAGGCTTTAGATGACCTATTTTAAATTCAAAATTGTGTTGTTTTGGACGTGAAATTTTAGCAAGAAATTTTTCTGTGAACCATTCAAGGAAATCAAAAAGTTCTGTGAAAACTACTCACTACATAGCATTTCTGAGTCTACTTTTGTCAAATGTTGTCCATTTAAACACAGAACCTAAAGGAGCCTTGCCTGATATTCAACAAACCATAAATGCTTACTGCATTGGGTGTAATGCAATAGTGAGAACTACTACCAACATCATAGAAATTCCTAACCAGATAGAATGGCTGTGTGACTCCTGTGTAAGTGAAATTTCAACAAATTTTGGTATAAATCAGTCTGTTGAGGAGCTTTTGGAAACTTTACCTAGGGGAATTTTATATGCGCATTTGAATGTGAGAGGAATTTTAAGTAAATTGGATCAAATCAAAATAATGTTACGTAAAGGTACATTTGATGCTCTGCCCTTGACAGAGAGCAAACTGGACAGCACCATAGAAAATTCAGAGATATCAATCAACGGTCATATATTCCTGAGGAGAGATAGGAACCGGAATGGGGGAGGGTTGTTAGTCTACATCAAAGAAAAGTTTACTGTTACTTGCATTAACATAGTGGATGATTTAGAAATGCTAGAATTTGTTATTTCTATTGGACATTCTCCAAAAACAGCTTGTGGTATATCTTATCGACTTCCATATTCCACATCAGAGTAGTTAGAGAAGTTTGGGGAACGAATTGAACAACTAATAGTGGAACATAAAAATATTATAGTCATGGGTGATTTCAATGTTGATGAGTACAAGACAATTAAAGTGTCTAAAGTCTATTATGAAAAATTTTGGATTTCAGCAACTAATAAAAAGCTCTACACGTGCGACTAAAGTGTCCAGTACTTTAATTGACCATATTTATGTAAATAGTCCTGACAAATTTTCTTCATCGGGAATATTCCAAGTAGGAATAAGTAACCACATGATTTACGCTGCAAATGGCAAAATTAAATCTGGTGTAAAAAGCCATGTTCACATCAAATATAGAAATTTCAAAAACCTGAATGAAAGCAGTTTCCAAGAAGAAATGAACAATATTGGTTGGAGTCCCCTTTATGAAATGGTTAATATTGATTCTATTTGGCGATTTTTCTATTCAAAATTTTTTGAAATAGTGGACAAGCACATCCCCCTAAACGAAAGACAAATCAACTCACGATCAGAAGAATGGATAAACGATGACATACAGAAATGCATTGTCGTGAACACCTCTTTAAAAAGCGACACAGATTAATGATGATCATGCTTGGAACCTATACAGGGCATCGAGAAACAGAGTCACTAAAAAGATCAGAGAAGCTAAACATGATTTTGTTGAGGAGGCTATTTCCCAAGCAGAAAACAAACCCAAGGACATATGAAACAGACTTAATTATATATAAGCAATTCTTGCCATCTAAGAAAACGAATACACACTGTACACTTCTTAAGGAAAATATAGATTTTAAATGTGCAAAGGATATTGCTGAGTGCTTTAATAATTACTTTTGTAACATTGGTCATGAGCTAGGGAAGCATTTTGATGATACCTTGCCTACTGTTCAAGAACAGATGCCTAGGAATTCTTATACGATACCAGATATATAACCCCAGAATGTATTGAAAATAAGATAGAACATATGTCTGCATCGAAGGCAACAGGTTTGGATGGTATCTCTGTTAAACTTTTAAAACTTTCATCAAACAGTGTATATAACATTATTGCATTTATTTTCAACTTTTCTATATCATCATGTACCTTTGCAAATGACTGGAAAACAGCACGTGTTAACGTTGTTCCGCTTTTTAAATCAGGGGATGAATGCTTAGTTAATAACTATCGACCCGATTCCATTTTGCCTTGTGTTAGCAACATTTTAGAAAAGCTTGTTTTTAATTCATTTTATGAATATTTGTCTGTGAATTCTTTAATTACGCATTGTCAGTCTGGTTTTAGACCAAAGCACTCATGTGAAAGTACTCTAATTTCTGTAGTGGATAGGTGACTTAAAAATATTGATGAAGGCAAACTTACAGGCGTACTTTTTATTGATTTACGGAAAGCATTTGACACTGTCAATCACAAAGTTTTATTACACAAACTCAAGTCTTTTGGCATTTGTAGTGATACTTTTGAATGTTTTGTATTTTATTTAACAAATCGTACACAGAGAGTTATTTGGAAAGGTAATTTGTCGGATGAAAATAATGTAACTATTGGGGTTCCCACTACAGTCTACTTTGGATGAAGGAAAATAAATTAAGCATTAATCTGTCTAAGACTCAATGTATGTTTGTTGGATCTGCACAAAGATTATCAAAGTATCGAAAATCCCATTTACTTGTAAACTTGTAGAATGTGTTCAGGAGTCAAAATTACTTGGTATTATTATAGATGAAACTTTGTCCTGGAAAAGTCATATAGAAACAATGATGGATAAGATTTCTAAGAGAATTGGCATTTTAAGAAGAGTAAGATATTTTATGTCAAACAATGCACTGTTGAAGATTTTTAATACTATGG
>CAJDSM010005303.1:0-12811 GCA_903981925.1 Ostrea lurida | reverse complement strand
CAAGGCCTGTGGGCCTCTTGTTTAATGTTTAAAATGCTTAACCGTGCTATTTCTAATGGTCAGCAAAAATTTGAATGTCAGATGTTGAGTTACAAGTAAGATACAGCACTTACAAGTCTTTGTTATGTAAACAAGGTTCTTCCTTGTTTTTGTTTACATAAAGATACTTCAAAGAAAATACCATGTTTAAAACAAAAATGAGATGTGAGAAGATCTAGAAAACTGTTTAGTTATGTCAGATGACCTTCTATTTGAAGAAAAAAATATGCTTTAAACGAAATGTTTATTAGCATATTCAATATATGTAAACAAATGCAGGGCACGGGCCTTGTTTACATAACAATGAATTGTAAATGCTGTATTTCACTTGTAACTCAACAAATGGTATTCAAATTTTTGCAGACCATTAATAATAACTTTGTTAAAGTCATCATTTCGCAAATTCTACGGTCGCTATAATGACCTTGTTTGCGATTACAAATTATCACTAAGTCATATGTTGACTGATTTGTTTCATACCCTTTGTTAGACTGTCATTTTCCTACTAGATTTGACTACGGGTAATCCCGTTTACTTTATTTCGACTAAGGGCTCACGGCGGGTGTGACCGGTCAGCAGAGGATGCTTACTCCTCCATGGCACCTGATCCTACCTTCGCTTTTGTCGGAGGTCCGTGTTGCCCTACACTCGAATTTTGTATATGTTTTTTGGATTATGATTACGTTTGACACAATGTTAACTTCGCCTTTTTGTATTTTAAACATTAAAAATGCTTTCAAATGCTTAATCAAGTTATTTCTAGTGGTCATTAAAAATTTGAAAGTCAGTTGTTGGGTTACAAGTAAAAAACAGCGCTCACAAATCTTTGCTATGTAAACAAGGCTCGAGCTCTGTTTATGTTTACAAAAAGATTGCTTCGTAGAAAATATCATGTTTAAAACAATATGAGATGTGAGAAACACTAGACACTGTTTAGTTGTGTTTAGAATAAACTTCTAATATGAAAAAACTGCTTTAAATGGAACGTACAGTAGCATATTCAATATACATGTATGTAAGCAAAATCGTGGCTCGGGCCTTGTTTACATAACAAAGAATAGTAAGTGTTATATCTCATTTAGAAGTCAACAGATGACGTTCAAATTTTTCCTGACCATTAGAAATGCCTTAGTCAAGCATTGTAAACATTAGAATCGGCAATCTAAAATTTGAACATTGTGTCCATGCCCCTTTAAAGGCCAACAGTGAATATTTTCAATCAAAACAGTATATGCAGAGAAAAAAAATCCTCCATCTCTATCTATAGCAATTTGAAGTTGATGCATAGACGTTTGAATTCTAAAATATCGTTTTAGCTCTCACATGTATAAATTACACTTACTTGCATGTTTCCAGCCGTTAAGTCATCTACAAGTGCGGTGGTGCTGGTGACAAGTCCTGAAATTATTCTACGTGTGCTTTGTACATATGATAACTACATTCTAACAAATTCAACGTACTGTCACAGACACAAAGAAAATGTTTCAAATCCGAACAGGTGCTGTAAATTCGACCATTGTCCTTTGAAATTTATCTTCCTTTCGCAGGATTTGGACACTACCTTGCTAAACGCTTGGATGAGATGGGGTTTCGCGTCTTCGCTGGATGCCTAGAGGGCAATGGGACCGGGGCAGCTGAGTTAATGAAATCGTGCTCTGATCGTCTTCGTGTTGTTCAGCTAGACATCACAAAGGATGAACAGATCAGGGACGCCAGGAATTGTATAGAGGCAGTTCACAGAGACACGGGGTGTGGTAAATAAAAATTGTAAAGAAAGCGTTATCACGGAAATGGAGGAGATTAAGTACACTCATTTTATTAACATGAAATGGTTTTATTGAGTGTAGATTATCTTTATTTCTTAAAAACTAATAGTATTAGGCGACATTAACAAGTAACATCATGAAAAACATGTAACATGCATGCTTCTCCAGTTGAACTGCTACAATTTAAATCCGCCGGAGGGATATAATTCTTTGCAAGTATAGGCGTTTTATGCTACCTAATACCTTTATTATTATCAGGTCTCTGGGCTGTTGTTAACAATGGTGGGATTGACTGTTGGGGTGACATCGAGTTTTGTACAATGGATATGTATCGACGAGTGGCAGACGTTAATCTCTTTGGAATGGTAAACGTCACGAAAACCTTTCTACCAATGATACGAAAATCTAAAGGTATCAATTTATTAACAAAAAATGGAAATAGTCAAATACATGTATCCCTTTTTATTTCTGATACTAGCAATAGGAAAATAGGACTCTCTCTCTCTCTCTCTCTCTCTCTCTTTCTCTCTCTCTCTCTCTCTCTCTCCATGGTGATAAAGATCATCTGGTATCATGTATATCTATGTTTCTGTTTGCCATACTAATACTTTTCTTCTTTATTTTTCGACTGTCGGATGTTTCAATGCAAGCACTCCGTAAAATCTATCTAGGGTTTTTAACATAGGATTGTTCCTTCGTACCTCCCTATATTCAAAGTGAAAGTCGGGGTTTTCTGATAATATTCTCAAATTCCGTTTTTTAAATTGAGAACATCTAGCATATCATAAATTAATTAGTTTCATTGTTATAAGCACCATACAGAAGTCTACAGTAAAACGCTATTACAGTGAGCACACTTATCATGAATTCAAAATTACAGCAAAGGTTTTCTGTCCATTCCCTTTAGTTTTGGTCAAATGCTGGCTGATGTGTTTTATAGCCATTGCTAAGCCGTTTTTCACACACTGACTTGACTACGGATTGTTCCGTTTACCTGATCAAGACTATGGGCTCACGGCGGATGTGACCAGTCAACAGGGGATGCTTACTCCTCCTAGGCACCTGATCCCACCTCTGGTGTGTCCAGGGGTCGGTGATTGCCCAACTCTTATTTTTGTATTCTATTTAGGACTTACGAGATTGATCACTGTTCGTTATCTTTGCCTTTACATATTATAAACTCTAAACTGTTCTTTCCCGCTGCTTCGATATTAGTTTCCATTTCTGTATTTGAGGGGAGAATAACCACAGAAAGTCTGAAACAAAATTGTCATATGATACACCATTTGAAGTATTGTGAGGGGTAAAATTCAAATACCTGTAGCTACTTGAAAATAGCGTGGGGTCATTAAGTGCAAATACTTCTTGTAATTGCTTGTAAAAAATAATCTCAAAAACCAATGGTAATTCATATTTAGCGATTATCATTCCTGGTGGAACAATGGTATTAGTTAGCTGAATCATCATACGTTTAGTTTCTTGCTGTATGAATCCTTTTCTAATAATAGGTCGAGTTATCAACTGCACCAGTGTCAAAGGACGAGTCTCCCTTCCTACAATATCTGTCTACGGAATAACTAAGTATGGAGGTGAAAATTTCTCCGACTGCCTCAGACTAGAAATGAGGAAATTCGGAGTGAAGGTCGTCATTGTAGAACCAGGAGAGTTTGGAAGCAGGACAGGAATTCTAAGAGGCAATAATGTATGTTGCATACTTATTATCTTACCCGAGCTGAAGGATCCATAATGATCATTATCTTGTCTGAGCTGAACATAATGATCATTATCTTGCCTGAGTGAAGGTCACATAATGACATTATCTGTCCTGAGCTGTTCCATAATGATCATTATCTTGCCTGAGCTGAAGGTCACATAATGAGCATTATCTTGCCTGAGCTGGAAGTTCCATAATGATCATTATCTTGCCTGAGCTGAAGGTCACATAATGATCAGTATCTTGCCTGAGCTGAAGGTCACATAATGATCATTATCTTGCCTGAACTCGAGTTGAGGTTTTTGTCAATGAAATATGTTTACGTATTGTTATCTTTAGGTTTTTCTACAAGCTTGCAAATCAAAGATAACGTTTACTCTCTGTTGCTGGTCTTGTGACTCTGGATTTAGTGGAATTTTAAAACATAATTTGATTGGTCTTCTTGGCTTTTATTTTCTGCGCATGTCAATTCCAAAGATCGATGGATTTGATCTTGAAGTTTTGTAGAGGGTAGGCGTAGACTTTGGTTTGCGAAACTGTTTCTTCCTTGGAACCACAGGGCCATTTTATCGTCCAGTCGGTAGAACACTCACATCGTATGTGGAAGGACATGGGTTGAATCCCAGCACGCGACAATCAAAATTTGTTAAAATTACAAACGAATAATCAAGCACTCAGATAAGGGAAATCACGGGGCTCATGGATAATACGTTAATATTGCTGGCTTAGTAGATGATACCTTAAAATATCAGGTATTGTGGCAATATGATTCAAATCAGTTCCTTTGATCCGCTCACTTAGATCGCTACACTACATGTACATCCAGGGGTAGCATTGCGTTCTAAGTAAATGGTTTTAATCAGATTGGATATCATGGACATACCTTAAAATCGCAGTTTTCGTGGATAATACCTTGACACCAGACACCAGAGGTCGCTTGTCACAGCAAGCATGCGTCCTATAATGCGCCCTCACTGCTATAAAGCTCTAAAATTGCGACACTTCCTTTAAAATCTTGTGACGTTCCTAGATGAATGATTTTTCCCCTAAGGGTCGTAAAACTCCATTCTTTGAAATCCGACTTGGTACCCCTTTTCTTTAAGGTGGAATGCTACACTAGAGAAAGTTGATGTGGATGAAAAGTAGGGGATGTGTTGAACAATATTTTAAAAATAAAAAAAATTCTAATTCACTCTATTTTGTCAAAAATGCAGTTTTAGTAGAAAACAATTTGAAAAAAATTAAAACCCCTGCTGAAATCGAACCCGCGATTTATACGGTTCAGTAGATAACGTGCTAACTTACTGAGCTACTCACTTTAAATGAATTCACATATAACCCTAATACTGATATTTTCATCCATTTTCAAGAGGAAGTCAGCCATCATGACGGTGTAGGGATCTACCTTAAGATTAATTAGGTAACTATATTCAGGTTTTTTCGCCTCGTGTTCGGGAGGTCGTGAGTTTGTGCCCCATGCTCCGAACAGTTGCATCAAACCTAAGACGTTAAAATAAGTAATGATTGCTCCTTCGCCAAGAGTTCGGCATTTAGAAGTAATAATCAAGGCTCTTTCGGATATGAGGTCTCGTGTCGTAGCAGGTGTGGCACTCAAAAGAACCCTCACTGCTAAAAACCATAAGTGCTAAGCATAGGTCTATTTGCAGCCCTTCACCGGCAATGGTGACGTTTCAATGTAAGTGAAATATTCTCAACGGGATGCAAACCAAATATTCATTAATCGGAGTTTGTTTGTTTCTTACTAGTTAAAGCGTTTGAAATATGATATGGATCGCATGTGGAATCAAGCAGACCCGGAAGTTAGACAGGTATATGGCCGGAAGTACCTTGAATCCCAGTTTTCCTCGTTGGACAATTTGAAAGCTGATGATAACTCACCTTCCTCGGTGGACCCCGTCATTGACGCATTTATTGACGCTGTAACGCTAGAAAATCCAAAATCCCGTTACTTGGTAGATGGTGGATTGGGCCTTATCGATAAATATTGTGTATGTTGTCTTATTCGTAAATCTTATAAATTCCAATTTATTCGGCCTCGTTTTAAGACTCTATTACTTTTATTCAAAGTAGCCGTGGAATTCCATGATAATCTCACGGCTAATTCTGAATAGAGTGTAAGACCAGAATCAGTATTCAAAGATATGTTATAAACTTGATGCATCAGAACAATGCTTTTAATTTTGAACTATCGATAAATAAAATGTATATGGGGGTGTTAGAAAAATTAAAATTACCGATCCTGTTAATCGTTTCGATTTGTCGTTTTTACAGTTCCATGCTCGGTTGAACAGCTATCTGCCGACGTCATGGATGGATTTTTTGATCGACAGATGGTTCAACTCTCTGGGCACAACGAAAATAGGCACGTGACATTTGACGCTGTATCTAAAACAATACACAGTGAAAGTAAACTTCTTCAACTAATATCTCAGATGTCTTATTTACACCAAACGGAGAGTTTAATTTGATAACAGTGTATTAGCTCGCCAAAGGTTTACTTTCACTTTTGACAGATTTAGTCAAAACAGAGACAGATTTTACAGAAATGAGGAAGTCCTTCAGCGGCATAATTGTGACGGTCCCACCTGTAATTTGATAAAATTCTAGTTACTGCCGGACAGCGTCCACTATCGAAGAATTGAAATACGCTCATATGCATAACATCTCTCTGTAAGAAATCATTTCCATCTTTTTAAATGCATGAGATAATGAACTGCGACGCTTCACGTCAGAACACTCCGCGCTTCACGTCAGTACACTCCTCGTTTTACGTCAACGCTTTACGTCAGTGCTTCACGTTACAACACTCTGCGCTTCATGAAAAGTGTGTTGGCGTGAGGAAATCAGTTCATACCCGCATGTAATTTTAAAAATTAATTTTTCATATTTACATACTACTTTCATTTCACCGGATACGGTGGCTAAGTGGTAGAGCTCTCGCGTCGTGATCGGAGGTCGTGCGTGCGAGCCCCAGCTCGGAGTGGCCGCGTCAAACCTAAGACGTTAAAATAGGAAGTGATTGCTCCTTTGCCGAAAGCTCGGAACTTAGAAGTGAGAATCACGGCTTTTTGTAGTCAATCTTATGGCGCTTGCAGCTTTGCCGATAACATAGATCTGTCGTTCTTTTTTGTCAGTATGGCATACGATATTCTCGGAATTCGGAATCCAAACAGTGTTCAACATTTTAAGCATCTGTCCCAGAGGTGCTCATATACATTAAAACTGTTTGCTTCCCATTCGTTCAGAAAAAAATCTCCTAGTGCATGGCGGCCATATTTTTTTCAAGTTTCACATAATTCTGCAGTGACGTTTGTAGTTTCCAGTATCAGAAACGATTTCTCGCCATTAAGCTCGCTTTTTGACCAATGTGGCCTAACACGCAGATCTTGAAGAGTTCTACTTTCTTTCGAAAATACATCTGCGTTTGGAGACAGAGGAGAAGTTTAGGGTGAATATGAACTTTACACTCCAGAAAACGTTTCCTTGACATATCATTTCCTTCTGGGTCGCTGAAAGAGGAATCACGTTGCCTTGAAATATTGAGATCTTTCCAGACTGGGGTGCTTAAAACCTTGGTTCAAGTTAACCAGTGGTTCGGCTAACCACTAGTTAAATTTACTAGCCACTGGTAAACTTTCTGTCGCTCAAACTGGATTTAGCCCTAGGGATAACTAACCGCTGGTTAAGTACATTTAACCAGTGGTAAGTATCCCATAATTCAACAATTCAACAATTGACGTCTGTATGTAAAGGCAAAGATAACAAAAGTGATTAGTTAGTCCCAAATAGAATACAAAACAAGAGTTGGACAAACGCGGACTTAAGAATGTTTGTAGTAAGTCACTATCAAGCTTCTCTTTCGGGTGTCTTGATTCCATTTTGTTGGTATCAAGAATAATTCCTAAATATTCCAAACAACAAGTAAGTCCGTCACTTTTGTGTTTTGCCAAAGGAATTTCAAGTACATGTAGCTCAAACATATCGGTCAATGAGTCCATACTCTATAGTAGTCTGAATAGTCAATTGGCAAGAAATCATCTAATAGATGGGGAATGTTATTGACACCAAATTTGTTTTTTGCAATCCAACACAAAATACTAGATAATGTATCACAAATCTTTGGACTACTTCTAGATCCAAACATCAATCTGGTAAAGAACTAGTACTTGTTTTCCCTCTTAAATCCATGGTATGGCCAGAGTTGTGGGTATGATTTTAAATGCATCTGCTATTTCTACTTTACAGAGCCAGCTTCCAGAGCCCAAATTCTTAATTTCATTGACTGCAATGTCAATAGTCACATACGAAAGAGAGAACTCTTCCTTGTCAATTAAAGAATTGAGACTTGGATAATGTCCTTCATTATGTGAGGATGATAGATCCACAATGAGTCCTTTTTTCTTAGAATATTTACCTTCCGCTATACAGACAGGATTGACTCTATTATATTTGGAAGAGGCATACAATCATACGGTCCAGAAAGGAATCCTTTGTCTACTTCAGTTCGAATCAATAGTTTTGTCACATCGGGTTGTTTCCTAGCGGATAAAAGATTCTTACATTCATAAATTTCAGATGGAAATTCTTTCACATCTATATGTAAAAGCAAATATAACGAACAGTGATCAATCTTGTAAGTCTCAAAAAGAATACAAAAACAAGAGCTGGGCAAACGCGAACCCCTGGACATACCAGAGGTGAGATCAGATATAATATATTTATACATTTACAAATGTAAACGTTTAAAACAAGCAATTAACTATAGCTTCAACAGGGAATGTCTTAATTCGTGCTACATTGATTGAAAGGTGATTTGCCTTAAATACCCTGACACATATATTGTTACTTATTTGATTAATGGGCTAAAATTATAATTTCATATAACAACTTGCTGTTGCAGGAGTTTCAACAGTCACGTTTAAATGCAGCATTTCGTAAATTATATGATCGTTATAACAATATAGTTTACAAGTATGACCAGACCTACTATTGAGTCAAATGCAGTCTGATGTGTTTCATAGCCATTGTTGAGCCGTTTTTCACACACTGATTTGTCTACGGATTGTTCCGTTTACCTGATCAAGACTGTGGGCTCACGGCGGGTGTGACAGGTCAACAGGGGATGCTTACTCCTCCTAGGCACCTGATTCCACCCCTGGCGTGTACAGGGGTCCGTGTTTGCACAACTCTTGTTTTTGTATTCTGTTTGGGACTTGTGAGATTGGTCCTGTTCGTTATCTTTGTCTTTACATACCATATCAAGGTACAAAGTGTATATGCTTCACTACATAAAACAGCCGAGGTTTGCCGAATGATTTAATGCAGAGACACCCAATTATTAAAGAAAAGTTTTTAATCTATGTAGAAGTGTCAGTACACAATTTTTTTTCCTTAACTCGTATTTTGAAAGCATCAGTACAAGATATAAATCTTTAGTACGTAGTCAATTTCCGAACCGAGGTTTCCCGATTGATTTTTCTTATAGGTTAGCCTATATTGTATTTATTAGAAAGGACAGTAATTACTTTCAATTATTACAGCCCGCACAGAAATACATCAAGTTAAAGCATGGTCATAATGAACAATGGATAACAATAATACTTGTGAGTTCCTTGCAAGTTGCTGATTGTTCTCCATGTGATACGACAACTAATTAATTGTCAATATATCCATTACAAAATCTCCCTGTACACATCTAATTCTCAGAATGCACTGCTTATTGATTTTCGGTATGCAAATTTCTCATTCAAAACAATCGTAGTCAATTTATCTATTGACTTTTCTTAGATGATATTTTATGTCTGTGCAATTACACATAATGCATAGAACATGCCATGAGTATGAGGAATTTTTAAAGCGAGACGCAACTATAACACAAAATTTGATGTTCAGGGTTATAATGAATCTCGTTTAAAGTCATCATTTTGCAAATTCTACGGTCGCTATAATGACCTTGTTTGCGATCAAAAATTATCACTAAAGTCATGATGTTGACTGATTTGTTTCATACCCATAGTCATTTTCGTACTAGATTTGATGACGGGTAACCCCGTTTACTTTGTTTCGACTGTGGGCTCACGGCGGGTGTGGCCGGTCATCAACTGATGCTTACTCCTCCGTGCCATCTGCTCCTGCCTTCACTTTTGTCGGATGTCCGTGTTGCCCTACACTCGATTTTGTATATATGTTTTGGGGACTATGATTACGTTTAAAACATTGCTTACTTCGCCAATTTATATTTCTGAATAAAACGTATACATGAATTTGTTTCCCAGATTCAAATCTACCTAAGCACATTTGAAGTTCTGACTCAATCAAAATAGTCAGCCCGAGGACTGACTAAAATATGTAACCGGAACCAGTATACCAGGGACAGTGATTCTTTTGATCGAATGCCTTGTTATCACTGGCTCTAGTAAAATTCAACCCCGGTTTCGTTTTGGTCAACACATCCAAATGAAAACACCAGTAAAGAGTTTATGATTTATTACATCCTCTCAGAAACCAATTGAAGTAAATAAATCATAATACCAAAAGATCGTTCATAGTCTAAATATTGCCTACCATGATATATTTATTCATTGATCACGTGATTGCATCAGTCATAGAAATCCGGTGGAACATCATTGCGAACAAAATCATTTGCGCAGTCCATAATCGTTTTTAAGTTATACAGTGTCAGTATGTCTTTGTTTGTGTCTGGTACAGCCTCGTTATGGTAGTTGGACATAGGTAGGACATTCATTCCTGGCAGCTTCATGAAATTGGCGACAATCTCAAATTTCTTCTTTACTTCCTCGCTTCGAAACAAATCTGATATATCATCAGCCAGAGACGCTCGAAGCCTGTCTACTTTGCTCATCAGAACAAGTTGTGGAACATCTGTAGAATAAACTTGCATAAATACATCCATTTGTTTCTTTATATAAGTGTCAAAAGCATTCGATTATGATATACTTAAGATTTTTGAACTAATATTATATATTATACATCTCATATGTTAGAACGGAAAACCGAAAACAGAAATATATATAAAATATATATGAAAATATATTTTCACCCCAACCAGTTTTCGAACGTGCGATCTACGGCACCCACCGCCTAGCAAGACCGTCAAACCCAGCGCATTAGCCCGCTCGGCCACGACGACTTCCCTCATAATGAAAGTTTGTCGTGTTCCGCCCATAGGTGTGCATGTATCTCCAGTTATTGTACACTTTTGACAAAGGGAAAACACCACAGACATGACAAATATATCTGACAGTCTGTGTTGTTTACCCTGTGATAATTCAATAATACCGCTTTGTGTTGCTTTATCGTTTGTATGCATGCTTAGTTGTTTTGGGTTTTTTTATTTCTTGTCATTTTATTAATGTCGATCAAAAGTTCTCTAGAGCTTGTGTTGTATTGTTACATGTGCATACCGACTTTAAATGAATCTTATTCTATTCTATTCTATTAATTATGTCCATAAGAGATACAAAATGCACATAATTTTGCATATTTTGAAATCATGTGATGCGTCCTTTAATAAATTATTGTCAACTATAGGATGCATAGTTCACATTTGTCCAGTCGATAAATGCAAGGTATCGAGTCTCAACTAAACATACCCCTTTTCATTCCATCGGTTGTACGTGAAAAGTTATGTTCTTGACAATTTTCAAAAAGGCACTTGGTAGATATCATTGCACATATTAAGATATAAAGACCTCTAAATTAGCATGTTTACCACCTTATCTGCTTCTAAATTTGGAAAATCACTTCCCGTCTACTGTTTTCACAAAATATGGGGGAGGGGGTTAATTTACAACGCCCGATTTTCCGATTGATCGGTCAAATCAATGAAAACGGGGAGAGACCACTAGTTTGTTATATTTGTTTTTCCTATAATAGCAAATGGTGATCTAGTGACAAACGTTCAATATATCAAGCTCGCACGTGCACCGTGCACGATATACTGAAAACATATTTATATACTCTTCTTATGTTGAAGCAAATGTCCACAATTTTTTTATGTCTATTTCTTTACAAATGTTTACGATATTCAATATAAAAGTTCCAGTTTGACATGTTAAATGACCTTGTCTAGTTCACTTTCGACCTTGTGACCTATATACTTGTAGATTGTCAAAAACTTTATATAATGCATCGCTATATATGTGTAAAGGTCCTTAAATTATTTATATTCTTGGTATTTGATTAAATTTTTATTTTATATAATACTATAAATAATTGTTCCGTAGTCAGAAAAATATAGTATATAAACCTTGTTAAAACAATACGTTTTTTTTTATTATTTAGAACACTTCTGCAGTAACAGACATTAGTCCTGCAGAAACGCATGCGACTTCTCAAATCTTGTATCATAGAATGGGCCAGCTAATAAGCACATTTCTCATTGAATTATCAAGTTTCATCGCTTACGTTTTTCTCCAAGTTTGACTCTGATGTCACTAAATATTTTCTCAGCAGCGTCACCTGCCAGCGCTGCTCCTGGATTCTCTGCATTCACTACATACACGACACAGTGCATCATATCTCCACGTCCTGGGTTCTCTCTGTAAAGAGGATCATCTCGGCTGATCGGGCTTACTGGATTTATCTAAGTATACAAAAAAGATACATGTATCAAACGTTTTTGCACAGTTTTCATTTTATTCATTAATTGCATTATTGAATGGCTTTTGCAGCCACTTTTCCTATCGATACCATGATTTGTTTGGGAATTTAGGGTGATGAACATGTTGTACTTGCGCTTGTGGCTATATTTGGTTTGGGTTTTTTATTTTCTATTTTGGTTGCTGATTTGTTTGGTTATAAGTTCTTAGCTCACCTGAAACGAAGGTTCAAGTGAGCTTTTCTGATCGCCTTTTGTCCGTCTGTCCGTCCGTCCGTCTGTCTGTTAACTTTTCACATTTTCGACTTCTTCTCAAGACCCGCTGGATCAAATTCAACCAAATTAAATGTAAATCATCTTTGGGTGAAGGGGATTCAAGTTTGTTCAAATAAAGGATCAGGCCCCCCATCAAAGGGGAGATAATCACGAAAATGCAAAAATAGGGTGGTGCCATTAAAAAAACTTTAAAAATCTTCTTCTCAAGAACCACTGGACCAGAAAAGCTGAAATTGACATGAAAGCTTCCTGATATAGAGGAGATTGAAGTTTGCTAAAATCATATCCGCTAGGGGTACGGTGGGGCCACAATAGGGGATCAAAGTTTTATATGTGATTATAATGGGGAAATCTTAAAAATCTTCTTCTCAAGAA